>JAZGTI010005273.1:0-25781 GCA_036877585.1 Botia kubotai | reverse complement strand
CCTACAGAATCCATACTATGTCTTTTCATTAGAAATACAGCAGTTACAAGCTGTGTTCACAAGAACTTAATCCACCTTTGATGGGGTCATTACAAGGCCAGACAAAAGATTCATTGTGTGCTGTTCCTGGGAAAACAATCAGCCATATACAGTATATAGTCTGTTACTGTATACAGTATGACAAAAAAGTTAATAACTATAAATAACCGTTATTGTAAGCACGATAACAGATTCAACCCTATACAACAAGCATTTTTGTTCATTGTTTTGTTAACATAAACGTTAAATAAACACAAAAAGAAAAAATGATGAACATGGATATTACATGGATATGGATGCATATTGCAGTTTCCAGCAGATAATAAACTGTCGCCAACAGTATCACAAAACCTCTGTGGAACTCTCTTCAGACAAACACAGGCTATGAGACATGAGAGTCTGATAAAAAGCCATACATAGTTTGGATAAGGGTTAGCCAGAAAGAAAGAAGATACTTGGAGAGACAGTGACTTCTCCGAAAAGACCATTAGGTGTCCCAGACTTAAAGGAACAGGTTTTTTATTTCTGACAGGGAAAAACTTTTCCTCACTGCACATCTTACCTGGCACTAACTGGCATTACGAACATCCTAATAATGCCATTTGACATAGCTGGCATGGTTGGAGTGTTTTGTGGCTGCCATCTGCCATGGATGGAATGCTGTGACAGCAGTGTATTGTGATTAGTATTCAGTATGGTGTACTCAGAATCCCAAAGTATTATGTAAAACCCATTCAGTGCAGTCATATAACGTGGGAATGTTTTAATGACTTGCCTTCAATCTGTTTTGCACTATAGGTGCCTGTGCCTGTGCTCACAATGATAAGCAGCTTTGCATACTTGTGTCTCTTCCCTGTTATGGGAAAATTGTTTTATCTTCTGAATCCCAAACTGTGTTTGGCATTCATTCATAGTTCAGTAATGAACGCTCTGAAGTGTTACGCAATTCGAGAGACGCTGTTTGAACAAAATAAAATCAACACATTCATCATTCTTGTCAAATGACTCAGATAATGACTCTTTGACCAGTTTAAACAGATCCTAAGCTATCTCGATTCATACAGTTACAAAGTGTGTATTGAACATTTTAGAGCATTTCTTAAAACATAACACAACATTTAAAAGAAGCTAAGCACTGAAATCAGGAATTAAACAGATGACTATTATATATTAGTGCCATCTAGTGTTAAACAACACTGACAGTTCTTTCTTATTTTGTCAGAGCAAAACATGTATATTAAAAACTGCAAAGCCACAGCCTATAACAAAAACAGCTGTATTTCTGTTAGATGGTTGAAATGTCCGAATTTTACTTGGCCATCTTTAAGCTTCACAAATTAGGAGGACAGTACTCTCCCTGTAAAACTCTTCTCTGACCTTGCCATTATTTTGTTTGCCCCTCTTACAGTCTAAAGTAGACGGTGTCCATAGAAACCTAAACTGTGTTTTATTGGCCAACAGTTACAATCTTTCAGTAGCTACGGTATATTTAAACCACACTGCTCAAACATGTGGCACTCACACTTTTTAGAAACCCAAAAAACTTAGCAACAACTTCAGGATGCTCAGCTATCTTTACTTTACTGCTTTAGTTTCCATCAAGGATTACAGCCAATGATATTACTAGAAAACTGACTGTACCAAGACCAATACGTATATATCCTTAAAATGAGCAGATAACACATGGGATTAACCGAATATGTTTTTCTCCAGAATCCTATTACTGTATATGAGTTTTATTTTCTGTGTAGTTTTAAACATACTTAGAATGCATGGATACATGGATTTATACGACCATGGCTTGAGTGACTCGTCGGAAAGTATCTTTTTGTTTACATATTTGGCAGCCCTTTCTTTCCTGCTATTCTAAGCAAAAAAAAGAGTAAAAATCTTCCATTAACCTGGCAGTCCATTTAGCAGATCTGTACATCAACATCAACACCAGCAGACAGGAAATATCACCCAGCTCAGACACCCCCCCAAACATTTCCATGTATTTGTCCTTGACTGTTTTTCCTGTCAGTTTGTACTGTAATTTACAAAGACACACAGAGATTCTAACAATCAATCCAAACAGTAAACACCATAGAGTAACATTTTTCGAACAGTTTCCTGTTTCGAAACAGCTGCATTCCACTATGTGTGTAATTGTTATTTTATGGGATCTGTGTTTAAAGCATGCCTTACATGAACAATTAACAGTGTTTAGAGCCTGATGGGACCAACATATTTGTATCTATACAGAATTTTAAAGCCATCTAAAAAGCATTATCAAATAAGAAATGTTTAAAGACTTTTAAACAATGGACCCTTTCATTTTTTTAACGCACATCTTTAAAATGATTATTTTTCACTGACATTATTTAAACAGCATTACAGATAATGTCTTAAACAGATAATGTCAACGTAACATGGGTTTCTAACAGCAACTGACATTACTTTAAAGTTTTTGTAGAAATAACTTACATGAGATGGGCTTGTGGGGATTTCCATCCATTTATATTTGACATTATATCCCTTAAACAGTGTAATCTGACTACTTAAAGTTGCAAGTTTAATTAATGACAGAGTCTTGTGAAGGGAGATGTAAACCTCATTTTAGCTCAATATTTAAGCAGGATAAGTGACAAGAGGGGCAAAATGCTTTTTGGCTGATGTTACACATGCAGGAATTCACATTCACAAACTTCCGTTCCTGCAAGCTCATCACGTCACCAAAATGTCTGCTAAAGAAAGTTCTGTACAGTTACTTCTGTCTTTTCAAAAAATTAGATGTTGTTGCCATCAAGCTCAGAACAAACTGCGTTGTTGTTCTCTGATGAGTGTGATTCATGCATCGAGCTTGCATGAGAATGTCAAAGCATGAGCCTGAATACAGCTATGTGAGCAAGTTAAGCCAGGAGTCCGGAGCAAACAGACGTGCACAGAGACCTCATTACAGTACATCACACACAGCCTGTGTTAGCAATGCAGGCAAGCGCATCATCCACACTATGATGCACTGGATGAAATGAGTTGTGTTTATGGCTGTGTATTTGGTCATTGATTCAGATCATGTTGCTTACTGGGAATTCTGTTTATATTTGCATGTTACATTTATGCATTTGGCAGATGCTTTTATCCAAAGTGCCTTGCAATACATTCAAGCTATACATTTGATCAGCATGTGTGTTCCCTGGAAATCGAACCCACAACCTTTGCGCTGGTAACTCAGTGCTCTACCAGTTAAGCTACAGGAAGACCCTGAATGGTTTATGTTTAGACCAGCATACTGATATCGGTAGTCCTGTGTTATCGGCTCACACACCTGGAAGCAAAAGCATATGCAGTGCAAGTAAATTCTACCATCAAACAGGCATGTTTTCAGAGGAAAAAGGTATAGCCTCAACTGTAAATTATTGCAACACATACTGTATGTTCCATGAATCACATAAAAATAAACTTCACCCGTAGCGCAATCTGTAGAACATGATTGCTAGCAACACCAACATCATGGATTTGATTTCTAAGGAATGCGTGCCTGATGCACAAATGTAAAACACACTCCTAAAAATTTAAAAGCAAATGTTCCTATAGCTCAGTTAATAGAGAGAGAATCTATTGAATCTATTGAATCTAAAAAATGTCACATTTCATCACAGTTCGATACTTTCCCCACCCGTTCGCTCAGTCTAAACCCCCACACCTGTTGCTTGTGGTATCGGATGTCCCTGCTATCTAACTCAGCGCTGGCACAGTCACGTCAAATACAAATCCTCTCTAAGTCAGCAAGGCAGTGGAATGCGACCCATCCAGCAGCCACTCACACAAATGCCTCGGCTCAAAGGATTTGGGCTGATGCACGGCCATCAGAATTTCAGCAGACCTCAACAACAATTAAGCCTCATCAACCAGTGCTATTTTATAGACCATTTAGCTGGCCCACGGTTGAGCCCTACATTCTACACCATTAGGACAAATGGGACTCAAATCACTGTTGAGGTATCACAAATGTCTTATTAGAAGTAAAGAAGCTAAACCTTGATTCCAAAACTGTGTGTCTCTTTAGTGACACTATTAATTATTGATCTGTAACAGCTTGTTCATTTTCTAGCTCATATAAAAGAATATGTTCATTATAACAGGCATGCCTTACAAAAAGTGGCATGTCTCAGATGGTAATACTAAATGATTGCCATATAATGGATTTACATCACATGCATGTCAAAAAATACCACAAAATATCATTTGTTTTGATAGTGATGTTTTGAAGTTCATTCACTGTGAGATGGTTGAAATACAGTATTGACATGCTGATAAACTTTAAATGAGGCGTACAATAAAATTCGCAGAGCATATTCAACAACAGTCAATATTATGCTAAAAAATGAACATTACTCTTGATTTTTTGTTGTCATAATGAAATCCTAATTGACTAAACTGAGATTTTTTACCTCAGCTCACCTCTGCAGAAGCTACGTATGTTATTGAGCTAACATCACTCGGGGAAAGGACAGTAAGCTATGGACCAAAACTATAACTACAAAAATAATTTGAATGTTTCATTCCATGGTCATTCTGTTTAATTAAACTACTGGACTGATACAACCTTTCAATTTCATAGCTCTAATTTACTGAAGTGTTGTTTATATGATGTGACCGTACATCATAAAGCAGCCTATCAAATCACTCTTCTGATTTACTCTGCATTAAACAACAAGACAGGTACAGAACCAAAGTACAATGCAAGTCTGAAACACAAGGTCATCGATAAAATAAACAATGTCAGGCAAAAATTATATAATTATGCAGATCGGGAAACACCTCATTCTTTACACCAGTTCAACAACAAATGCTTCTGAAAGTACTCTGAAGTTCAACTCATAGTAGCATTTTAAGTTGCCAAACACCACAGGATTTTCTGCTTTGTTTAAACATGAAGTATAAATCTCAAACCCAAAGTTCAATTTCTACTAAAGCAGCATTACGAACATGAGAAATGTGTCCTAACTCATGCGTCCCAACTCACTATTTTTATGAAATGTGAGCCCATAAATGACTTGACATTTACAGTGGTAGTTCAGTCGTAGGAAAACTCACCAGCTCTTAATGTCCTCTGAGTCACTTTGGATGTGTATCCTGCTCTGTGTGTAGCTCACACGACCTCCCTCTATCAAATATACGACTGTCTCGCCCACTGTTTAAACTTTTGCATCTACACTCTGCCCTACACAGTTGAGTTGTAATAAAGAGGAGGGTCTATTGATGTATGATTAATGAGGCTCGTATTCCTGAAAAAGAACCTTTAACCTATCAGCAAAGCTAAAACAAGGTTCAATAAAGAAACATAGGTTTATGTTTGTGGTTTACTGCAAAGGGACTTTAAGACAAAGAACGCAGAGATGCCAGGAGAGCTTTCCTTTATGTCTCTGTCAGCTAGTGGTTAGTTTTTCAGCAACAAACCCTGTCTATGACCCTGAACAGACAACAACAGAGCTTTCAACAGCGAGGACAGCGAGATGTTTCTCAGAAGATGTAAAGAATTCCACTCCTCATTGTTTTATATAGAGTTTGCAACACCTGCCCATTGTTTGCAGGAATTTAAAATGGCAGTTCATGCTTCTTGAGATTAGATACAAATTTCCTTAGCTAGCTTCTCCATCTTGTCGTCTCCTTCTGTCCATCTCCACAATAAGAACACAGTGGCTACTACATAGTAAGACAGAAGCTCTACAACATTGATTCTGCTCTTGTCAGTTTTTCCATCTGATAAATTGACCATGTTTTTTCACATTGTATATTTTATGTACAGTATACATTATATATGCTTTATTTTTACAATTGCACAATTGTGTACGTCAGTGTTCTGCAATCTAAATCTCATCATAAGTATTTCAATCATAGTCGGGCTTCTGTTACAGTAGCTTTGCCAATGCTTTGAGGTTTAACTTTGATTTGATACTTTAGATTTTTACTTGCAATAACAACATCAGAAATTTAGAACGCTGAACATTATTCACAAACGCACTTTGATATCAATAAATGTTTTATCAAAGCCAAAGCAGAGAGCCTGAATCTTCTTAGATATTTTCACAGCAGAGTGGCAGATAAACTCACTGCAAAACTCTATTGACATCAGGTCTTATGTGTCCTGCTACTGCCAAAAGAACAATAAAACACCCCCCAAAACAAAACATTTACTGTACTGGGAGAGTTTCTGTCAGACTACATAATCCCTGCATACATAAAGACGTACTAGGTACTGCATAGGTATACATATACAGTAAATATAAACCTACGTTAGTACATTTGAGGTTTTAAATGTTCAAAAAGCACTTTTCTCTATTAAATTGCACTTTTCATATCGCATATTATTTTAACATTTAAAAGATTGAGTTGATAACAAAAGTCCAAATGAACAGGCCAATGGGCAAAATGACATTTATGTGCTGCCCAGGAGACATTATATTTTTAGTTATTCCTCCTTCTGCACCATTGGATGGATGACAGTAACACAGATAAAAATCCCTGAGCCAGACATTCTTATTCAACCAATGAGAGACATGAACAGTCAGTGCCAAGTGTACACCTCTGAGTGCTTCACTAATGCCCTTCCTTTTCCAAGGTAACTGCTGAGGGTTAAATACATCAGTCTCTAGGATACAAAGACATGCTCACCAAACTTTCTGGGACTTTGGGTTTAGCTGGATAAAGTGAAGTGACTGCAAATCAGTGTTACTCAGCTGTGCTATTCATAGACGCTGTACAAAAGTCCTAAAATTGAAGCATGTATGTATGTTTTAGTGTTCCCAAACTGCTTAATTTATGTTCCGCTGTCATATTGCAGAAGACTTAATAGAGTTGTCAGTAATGTCTTAATGAAGTATCAGTTTTGTCTCTGATGTTTCTCCTAACAAAAGAAGGAAAGAAAGGAATGTTATTCTCCGGAATAACATCTCGGATGCAGCAGATTTCAGGAAAGATCTCCATTTTAGCTCATTGCTGTGAGAAACAATTAAAATATAAGGAATGTTTCCTTTCTATCGCATATCCTTCCATGATGTATGAAATTAGTCATTGTGGTATCAATTTTTTAAATTGGAAGACAAACCCTGAATTGTAGGAGATATATGTATGTATGTATACTAAAGGATGCATACTAATAACCTTAGTCGTTATTTTGATTTAAAATGAAAAGGCTGCCAAAACGATGTGACACCTAAGCATGACTTTCAAGAGGAGCAGCACAGAGCACAGAGGGTCACAGATGTAAGGAAGGCACTGGAGGATTCTCATGGCTTGACAAAGCCAAGCTGATTGATCTAGTTCACTTGTACCCTGGAGCAGAGTCCTCTGGACCACTACGCTGCAATGGTTAGCTGCATGCTCAGTGAGCGCGTACAGCACACATCACAAATAGCACAAAGCAGAGCAGGAGAAATTCATTATGGTCAGGAGAATGATATCTCCTCTGCTCCTTTGCCTAAACCTCTGTTTGCAGGTTCTGACAAGGTAAAACAAGCACAGAGATGTGGAATGGGGTCGTATGAGGTGGTTTAGAGAGACGGCATGAGAGAACCTGGCCAAGACATGACATCATACCCACTGGCTTGTTGACTGGGCAGTGTACCAAATTACCAGCCATTGTGGGCAGCCTATTAACCAAGGGACAATTCTCATAATTAAAATGCTGAAAAGCGTAATTTATTACCGTCTGAAAATGTCCATGTTAAAACCATTTGGCTCATGTTGCTTCAGTGTATCCAGCTGCAGAAGACATTGATTTAACATCACGACAGAACAACCTTTAGCCAGACTTTACATTTCTGATTCAGACAGTACTGAGGATTTTGTGAGTCAGTAGGAGAAAATGAAAAAGCTTTCAAAACATAACGGGGAACAGAGACAAAGGTTCAGACATGAACAAACCAAACATAAACTAAAGAAAACAGTGTGACATTGTGATCAGTAAACAGTGTGATCAGTTCCATTAAGCTTGGTTGGCAGCAGTTAAAGCAATTTAGCGTTGTCCTTCTGAGACAGCTACAAGATGCTTCTGTGATATGACAGCATGTGCTACAGTAATCGTAAAGGACAGATTCAGTCAAGCGTAAAAATGACATATTACTTCTCTGTTTACAGCTGTGCCATGAAGTTATTGACACACAAACAAAAAACCTTCAATAAATATTCATATTTGGGGTTATTATTTTAGACAGTTGAAGGCATAATATAACTGTGATATTATGAATATTAGTGTGTTATTTAAAATATGAGACTTTTAAAAAATAAATCTTTTTTAATGTGCGTTTAAACAAATGAATAAAAATGTCACTTATGCAATATTTTATTTAATATTTCATATATTTATTTAATATAATTTAAATATTTAAGGCATATTTAACTGGGAAACTATGACAACAGAAGTGTACACATAATGTACCGTATACTCACTGTTTTCTTTTAATTGGCAATAGCTAATTAAATAAGCAAACATTAAGCGTATGTCAACTCTTTGAATTTCTATTATAACAGACGTGTAATGAATCTTTCTTTCCTGCCTATAATAAATTCTCTGAGAGGGCGCGCCACTGCTCTCTCCAGTCAAACAGACGTGCTCATTAGTCACATAGCCAGTTCTGTTGTTCTGATGAGGGGTCAAAAGCAGTCTGCATTGTGTATCTTGACCCACTACAATTTTGCAGCAGTTCTAATTCTGACAGCTATGAATACAGACATTGCTGGGCTCAGCTACCACATGCTAACTAGAAAACCTGGACTAGATTAAAGATTAGACTGAACCCATGCCCAAAGCAATCACTTTAAACTCCAAATCACTATCAGAAAATTGCAAGCAGGAAACCTGTTCATTAACCAATCCTCTGTGGTCTTTCATACAGAACATGCCACTGAATGACAGAAATGTTAAAGTCAACACGGGGTTGAATTCTGGCAAAAAGTAAACAATAGTCATCTTTATTCACCTTTGAAAAGGTCATCACTTACATCAAGCACTTTTAAAGGTGTTATTTTGCTGTATATTCTGTAGGGGTGTGCAATGTGATCGATGTTTTTCGATCGTAATTATTATAATGTCTCCACGACCGGCTTTTTATTAAAAGTCGTTAGATGGCTGACGGCCTCTTTTAACTTTAACGCTATTATTTTAACTTGCAAAATAATCTTAGAAACCAACAGGGATAAAAAAGAATCACGATAAAAATCCCTTGATTTTTATCCCTTGCCTGAAATAAAATCATGTTCTGATATTCTTGCCATATCGCCCACCCCTAGTATACTGTGTGTTTTCTGGACTGTGGACAATTCTGCTTCTAAGATGTCAAAAAATTAAGAATGGCACGTGCTAAGCTGGCGAAGGGGACAAAAACGAGGTTGGACGGGGCAGTAGAGAGAAATGGGACAAGACAAGCACACATCCTGTGTGAGATCACACTAGTGTCAAACCCTATCACTTCCTGCAGATTAGGCCGATGTAATGACACATGAAGATCTGTCTCATTCCTGCATTACTTAGACAGATTCCTGCATAGACAGATTCATGAGATTCATGTTATATAACTACAGAGAATTAAGGTTCAGTTGACTTGCAAGACGGAAAAGTTTTCAATCTCCATAAGTAGTTTAATAATTAAGTTATATATGTTCACAGCTGACAGTGAGCAATTTTAAGCTTTGACATTAAAACCTAAACTACACATTTTGGAATATGTTTAGGACTGAGACGGTCTACTCTATACATTTTAAGCGTTCTGGATGAAAAAGCAAGCCTCATCCAGTCCTAGACAGTGATTTTAAAACACTCCCTCTCTTAAACACATCATCTCTCAGATCGGCCCATTTCTGTGTTGGCTTTTGATGAGTGTTAACTCAACAGAAAAGAACAAAGTGGATGAATTCATTGTTCCATAAGATTTTCTGAGAAGGTTTAATGGAGAACATTTTCCTCTTGCAGCTGCAAAGCAGGCCAGTGTAATCACACTATTTAGAAGATTATCTCCAACCTAGCAGACCATTTCTCCATCTGCTCCTCCACTGTCGACTAATTATGATTAATATCACTTGCTTTTGAAACATATTTCTCATTCCTCACACTAATCTAGTAAAACATCAAAGAGTGTTTTATAGACTGTGTGTTTTGTAAAAACTAAAAGGTATTAGCAAAGCACACACAGCTGCAAGTGTAAAAATGTTAATTTTCCAAAGGGCAGTTTAGCCTAAAAAGAGTGTTAGATCATATCATGAACCACATTTATTTAGTGTTTCTGCCCTTCCACCCATTAAATCCACATTTTACAAATTGAAGGGGAAAGAAGGATATTCACAACTTGTGGCATCAGATTGCAGTAAGGTCATTCACAAAAACTGAATGTAATAAAGACTAAGAAGTACTTATCAGTATTTAGAGAACAGAGCTGAGTCCACAGCAAGGCCATAAATCCACACCCAACATACTCAAACTAGAGATACTGTAAACAATTTCAGCCATTTTGCTACCTGCTGAATTAGACCTGCCCATTTTCCCAAACCCCACCCCCAAAAGACATACTAGCCAACCCAATGTTAGCAAACTCAGTTCAGTAGCACATACTTTGATTTCAGCAATATCAGTCTGATAGTGGGGACATGTTATGTTTGGCAATACTAAAAAAATACTAACATCACCATCTTTAATGACACTGACGATAACTTGGTGGGAAGAAATGCAATCTGGAGCAGAATTTTCAGTGAACTGTGCTTCAATGCACAGATAGCTACAGGGGCTTGAAAATGAGTTGGCTCTGGGTGTAGTTCACCAAGACTTGTGCTGCTGCTGGTTTTTAAAGATATCTTACAGCATCGCTGAAGCCTTTGAGGGGAGAATGAAGTCTAGGAATCCAGGCGGTGTTGGATTCTTTGCTTGTGGAAATGTCATGTATCTGCAGCTGCGTCGCAAGATTGATGCCGTCTCTGGGATAAGAGACCTGACGGAGGCAATGTGTGACAGCAAGGTACAGCGGTTCTGAGGCTGTGCCTTCAATCTGAGACAGTAAATCTGTCTCTCATACCTTTCCAAGCAGTGGGAGAGAAAACCATTGATGTGTAAGAAATCCATTGATGTGTAAGAAATCCAAAACAATTCAATGTTTGAAAATCACTGGAGACTGATAACATAGATAAATACAGATGAAATAACAATAAACTTATTCTATGGAAAATGGCACAGGTGATTTACTAGTAAGTCAATTATATTAAAACAAATATATAACAATCATCTATATTTACCTTCTATTATATGTGTGTACTTATCAGGCATTTAAATAAAGATTCTATATGGCATGACATTCTATATGCACTGACCTGCAGCACATTTATTACACAAGACAAAGGCATTCTCTGATTTAATGTGAATTGACTTGTGAAGTCCGAACTGGAGCTCCTTGTACCCATTAGCTACCATGTGCTTTCTAAACTGACCCAATTAGATTGCTGACAGTTCTTTTGTACTTTTGCCCAGCCACACTGTCAAAACATGTAAGTCAGCTGCCCCATTATTGCAACTTCTCTCTGAGCATCACGGAGTTCCCTCAAAACTTTCTGCAGCCCTCTGGAGAAAATAATGTCCATGCTGTTAATATACAATGCACTTAAGTACACAATTGCTGTTGTTTGTTTGCACATGCCAATATACCCAAGATAGAAATGTCATCGATCTTCTTGCTCATAAACCATTTTATTATTCATTTTATGCTTAAATCAGAGGTTCGTACGTACATTTTTGCATTTTACCAATTTCATCTGGAAAATCAGACAATACATTAAACATCGGTACATTCGGTATATAAACAGCATACATAAAGTATGCAAAATCAACTTAAGGGAAGTTACATAAAAAGAAATCCCTACAAATAAGCACTAAACTATATTGATCATTGTTCTCTCCTTTCTGTTCTGTACCAACCTGATGAAGTAACTTACGGCTCCTCTATAAAAATGATATCAGTGAATGTGCTTTGTTTTTCTGTTCCTTTGATACGTTTTAATTGCAATGTAATTTACAATACTTTTAGGTTGCAAGTGGTCAGAGAAACTTCCGAATGGATTTGGCTCAGACTGTGGCTGGTTGAATAGACCTGCTCAACAGTATGTGATTCTAGCTGAGAGTTGCTGGTTTCATCAGCACAGATAAGATCGAGTGATGTGAGAGAATTTGATGATGAGGGGAATGTAACTAATCAGCAGAGTGAACAGTCCTAATCCCCCAATTTAGAGAGGGTTCAGCCAAACTATGTAAGTCCACTCATGTGCTGCAGTCTGGAATACAATACAATAGCCACCACTCTATGCCAGAACTGTACGCATGCTGTGTGTGTCTGTATGCATTTTTAAATAATGTGTTTAATAGAGATCACTTTTGTCAATTAGCAGAGTAAAAAAAGCATACAGTAGTAAAGATGGACAACATATGATTAATGACAACATTTCTGTAAAGTGATAGACAATTAGTGACAGCTTGTGATAGCACCTAAAAGCAAGCATGCTCATACTTAATGAGTCACATGGTGATGATGGCTAATACCTGTACCTGGATTGGATCCCACTTTAGGCGATGGCGGTTGCTGCTGAGGAGGTCTGGATCTCACCAGGTTGCCCTCACTGCCGGCCCTCATCAATCTCTCCCCGACTACCAGCATGTGTGAGCGATTGCCTGGCAGTTCCTTTCGGGACTGCTTGGAGTGTTTGACCAGACGCGAAGGTTTGGACATCTCTCCAAATTCTCCTTAAGCTTGTGAGGGATTTCCCAAAGTTCTCTCCTTCCCTCTAAATCTCACCTGTCCAAATTTTGCACGTAAATTGACATCCAACTAATTCACTAGTTGTTCTTCTCTGAAGTTCATTGCTTCTTGTTTTGAAGAACGCTGGAGAGCAAAGCTGGTTGTCACCATTAATGCAGTACAGGAGTCCTTGGACGGAACCATCTGCACAGCTTGAGACACAATAATGAGAGCGGAGATGAGAACAACACTTGAAGAACAGGGGTTGTTAAATGGCATCAATAGGCAGAAACACACATCTTGCTGTTGCCGTAGGACAAACTTTAGCCCTGTACTGTAGAAGTTCTCTTCTACTGACCACGGATCAGTCTGTTCTTCTGCCTCTCTAATCACTTCTCACGCTTTGGAGAAATGATCCCTCTAATAATCCAGCGCCGGGCAAGCATCAGGCTTTAATCTACTTGTGTAGTTGCTGGTGAAACACTGCTCTTAATGCAGGGGTAATGTCTGTGTTAAGTCGTCATGCAGATTTAACCAGTAAAGCTGAACGCTGCTTGACGGTTGGCTTGTTACTGCTGTGCATGCGGACCAGAGTCACGGCTAAGCCACAGACTCGGGCAGAGAGAAAGTGAGAAGGAAGGAATAGAGAGGAGAGAGATTTACTCCCATGTGCGTGGCTGTGATAGGCTGCCTGTGGGAGCTCTCGTGCCCCCCCACCTTCCCCTGGCTCATATAGTTCTGTCTGAAATGATGAGGGCACAGGTAAATTGCATTTTGTACATAATGAGGATTTATACCATTTATATCAAGTATCATATAAAGTACAGTCTATTTATGTGTCTGTCTGTCTGTCTTTAAATGTCTGTAAATCTATTGTAAAAGTCAGAATTTTGTGAATGTTTTTTCTTTAATTGCCTTTTTAATTACCTAATAAGGCCTAAGTGAAAGGATATATTTACAATTATGCTTTTGGCAGACGATTTTATATACAGCAACGCCATGTATATGTATATATTGGGTTCAATGCTTTGAGGGTAAATATGTCTTCAATTCCCTGGGAATTGAACCCACAATCTTGTGAGTGCTCTATCAGTTGAGCTACAGATCAAATTTAGCTGCAATGCCTGCTAAAATGCTTTACTTCAATAACTCCCATCAACAAGATGTTGCTTAACCAAGTATATTCAGCCAGTTGTTATACTATTAATTTAACTTTGACCATTTGCAGAATGGTGGTTTTGTTGATCTGTGACTTTTTATAATAACCTGTCAAAGTTCCTGTAGTGGTTCTCTATATTTACCCAAACAAAAATGATAATAGAACCCATTGTATGCCACTTAAAAAGTCTTGTTAATACTTATCCATAAATATAATGGAAGTTTATGTGGCACTGTTATGTTAGACCTCACACTGAAGTCGTATAACATCTCTCACAGAAACCGAAACAGAAGGTCCATAATTGGCTTTCTCACTCCTTTTCTGTTGACTTAAGTCTGTCACTATCTGGACTTTGTTACTATAAATCTGGAACTGAGGAAAAACTTTTTTTAAAGACAATTGAGTGGCTACTTTTCACATTAATGTTTGTCCTTAAAGACTTTCAATAAATCGGCTACAAATAAAAATCGCTGCTACCAAGCTGCAGAAAAGCTATTACTCAAAACAATAAATATTTCAGCAAAGCATTTCTCTCCACAACTGCAATTTGAGCTGTTAGTCTTTTCCCTCTGGAATGACTCCAGAGAAAACCACAATAAGTGAAGAGGAAGACTGATGAGATTATTGGTCATGCCACAAATCCTATATGGACAGAGAGGGAAGTATTTAACAGACACTGTCTGCTCTTAGGGAGTTTAAAATACAGTGCAGAACTCAGTCAATTTATATTCACGAGTTACATGAGTTTACAGTTAGAGAAGAATGTTTTGAAAAAAGTTTAGGCTTTAGGCTTGAGCCAAAGTTTTTTAATTAGGGTGGGTGCTAGACTGAGGTTTGTTCACATTCCTGAGTTTACATCTGAAGTGAAATTTCCACAGTCATTAACATTTTGTGAGTGTGAACTCTGGATTGTATTGGATAAACACATACTGTATCAGTTAAGAGGCAGGTTAATTGACAGCTAAGCTAATAAAACTGAACAGAACTAAACCACACATTTGTGAAGTATGTTTTCATAAATCAGTCAGTCAGCATCTATGGCACAGTGTTAGAATGATGACATCTATAAAATTCATACAGACAGTATCTGTGATATTTATATACTATAATCTGGGATTCAGCCCCAGTGATACTGTACATTCTGAATGATCTCTGCAGATCAACTGATCTGGTGCTGTAACACCACAGAACATCAATGCGGTGTGTAGCTGAGCCCTCCTTACAGTCTCTTGGTCTCAGCATTTGGGTGATGCCCATGCCTTCAGTGTATTTTTGCGTCTGTCATAGGTTAGTTTGCTCTAATCTGTTCCAAATATAATATCTCACTAGCACATGTTCCAGGCAGTTTATGCTGTCATGGTTCTCTGAAGAACAAGAATAAAATGGCTTTAATAGGTGTTTATTTTCAGTCCACTCTTGGTCTGCATGAGAGCAGGCCCGAGGTCTGAGAATGAAAGCTAACAGACTTGTGGAAACAGAATCCTAGATCTGAGGTACCCCTCGTCTCCTGACAGTATGATTTGTCTGGCTGTCGACAGACCCTGCCACGATGTGAAGATTATTTTATTCAGAAGAACACATTCAGCAATCCTGTCAGAACAGACTACCCATCAACTCTGCTGTCTGTGCTGTCGCATGAGAACAAAAGCTGTTGTCTGATTTTGTTTTTTACTATGGGGGTTATATAGAGGCCACAGAGACATTGGCCACACTGCATTTTTGTCTGTAAAACAATATACCTAAGAAGCAAACAATTTGACCAAAGCTGAACAAACCCACTTATAAAATTAATCAAAGCTGAAGTTTGTCATTTTATGTGTGTGTGTGTACAACATTTTCTCATATCCCAGCTTACAGTAATATGCACCAATGGCATACATTTGGGACAGGACTATGCAACCCATGGCAGATGTTGGAATTTAGGAAACATGTTTACAAAAATAATGCTGAAAAAATGTATAACTTAAGATAAACTTCAGAGGTCGACCAGAGGTCGCACTAAATGTACATTGTGCTCGAGCCTTCTTGTAAGTGAATCACTATAAAGACCCTATGCATAAATTCACCAGCATTTCAAACCAACATGCTTAATCACACGACAGCTTATTTCCTGTCTCGAAATCTACAACTTGTGAGTTGTGAGAAATGTGAGTTCTTTTCCTCGTCCTCTGTTTCTTTAAGGGACAGGCAATACTTCATCCCTGATTGTCTAAGTAAGTTATCAGGAAATGAGTTTTCCTGTTAATTTAGTTTGCCTTTGGTAGGAGCCAATGGGTATACACACACACACACACACACACACCTGAATGATCTTTGTACTCAAAGCATGTGTGTGTGTGTGTAGGGGCATAAGGGACATTGGTGTTGAATGGAAGTGACTATGCCTCCAGAGTTGCTTATGGGTTATTGATTTTTTCTACAAAGCCCGGCCATAGAGACAGATAGTACAGTCCAGCCAGAGTTAAGCTCTGTGGGAGAGAAAAGGGCACAGTGGCGAGAGGAGCTCACCATGGAGGAAACAGTGTCACTGTAGTCCTCCCTGTGTTTCTCCTCCATTAGCCACAGCAATATAAATGTCACCGTCTTACCCACGGACAAGATAAAATAAAGACCTCCTTATTTTCCAGGATGAAATGTCGTAGCTGTGTGTCACAGCCAAAATAAGCCACTTTGACTTTCCTGAGTAAACCTGAAGTGCTCACTAGATTATCTTAGAATACTGCACGTTTGCCTCCCCAAGCTGCTCATTGTGACATCAGTTTTTAGGAGACAAGACACAGACCTGTTGTCTTCTATTCAAGTACACAGAACAAAACCAGACACTAGGACAAATGTTGCATATTCTCACAGTTTTTCATAATATCTAATAAATGCATTAATGCACAATAAAGTTAACATTAACATTATTAGAGTTATTATACATAGCAGTATATCAGACATCTCACCACTCTAATAACTGAAGATACTTGAAATCTCTTAAAATATATTTTAAGGTGACTGCAGGAGTTGGTTATAGGTGGTCTTGTCAGTGAATTGAGCCTTGTGTGCTAAAGAAAGCCAAGGAAGTCCATTTTAAATTAACTGGACCTTAATACCAAGTCCAGGCCACTTCCCCCCACTCTCATTTCATCTTTGATGTCTACTCCTACCCAGCCTGCATTAATATCCATGTGTCTGATGTTCTCTCCCACAGACCTGTGATCACAGACAACTGCAGCAAGGACAGCCTGTGGAAAAGTTGAAAAGAGAGCAAACCATTTCTATTAACAATTTAATAAAAAAACTTTAATTACTTGTGCTATCATCAATTATCATTAACCTGAACAACAGTTAGCAGTATGTGTGCTGTCTGGAAACTTATGACTTCTTGCACTGACAATGGAATATGCTACTAATTAAGCTAAAGGAACACTGGTAATAAACTTTATTGGTTGATACTTGTTATTAAAAACCTGTCCAGAGTACAGCAACACTATATGTTTCAGTTTATCCTGAAATAATCATTCTGTCTACATGAATGGAGCTGCAGGATGATTTATATGTTGACAGGTCTTATCTGGAGTGCCAGGATGGGACTCATAAGGTTCATTTGACCCAAACAAAGATAGTGACTCATACAGTTCTTTCAGACACAAGTAAGAAAGTGAGGGACAAAATGACAAAGGACATAGACCTTCACAGTGACATAGCAACCATTATAATTGAGGGAACCATGTATCCCCACGTATAGAAACAAGTTCCAATCAAAACTTGAGTCAAGATCTGCAATTCTGAATGCAGAAACATCTACCAGCTAACAAGGAACAATCACAGAACGTTGACTAACGTTCTCTAAAAGCTCTCTCAAAATTATCAAAAGACATTCTTGCAGTAATGTCAGAACCTTTCAAAGTTCTTTTAGCAGCACAAAAAGTCACTTGAAAAGAGACCAAACATATTGATTGTTTTGTATTTGAATATTCATTAATATTTACATATTAGTTTTGAATATTAATTCAGATGAAATGTTTAATTCATACAGTGTTTGTCTGGACATTAATTCAGATAAATTAGAGCTAATTATCAGTCTTCCACAGCTGTAGTCAAAGCTGTACTTCATTTACTAGATTCCCCTGGCTTCATTCTTTTAAAATAGCCCCCAGTTAAAATGCACTTCAATTACGTTCCTCTTGGCACATTGTTTTCATAATCAGTTACTGGTAGAGAACAAAAGACCTTGTTTGTGTTTAAAAGCCATTAGTTTTAGCAGATCTCAGCTCATTGGGCACGTTCTTGGCACAGTTTGATCTAAGGGCATTAACTGGATTACAAAATCCCAGAGGGATGATGGGTATTCACTGAGAAATATCGGAACTGCCAAGCTTCCAGCTCATAAAACACACAGAAAGACAAAGGAAGGTTCCATATATCACCTAAATGATGTGAATAAAAATAGATAATGTTGTCTTTCTAATGGCACTTGACAGATCTTAATTTTAATAGTTAGGACTGTCAGTTGTCAGATAGTCAAGCAATTTAGCCCAACACAAAGGCTTTGTGAATTTGTGCATTTTAGAAGGAGTTTAATAAAACAAAAAAAAAATATTTTTTTATTTATAATCTAAATATCTTAGTTACGTCTACATGTGCGGTTTCACAGACAAGTCTTAAGCCTAGCCCAAGACTAAAATGAATGTTTGAGCTGTCTTAACTGGAAGCAACTTGCACTGACATATCTTAACATTTATCAGCGCCATTGTTTGATCTCAAAATGCACACCAGTAATGTCTAAGGCACATTTATAAAAGCTACTTAAATGTCCTAATTTAACTCAGGCCTACTCCTGGCTTAATCTAAACCCTGTCTGTGAAATCGGATCATAATGGTGGGTGAAGACAATTTTTACCATCAAAATAAATAAGAATTTCCTCTTGATAATAAATAGCACAACATTTCTACAATCATATGCAAAATCAGAGTTAAGAAGGTTAATAAGAATGGACTTATTAACTATTAGAAATGTCATGCCTGGTCAGCTACTGCCCTCTAGAGAAAACAACCAGACATAACCAAACCTAAAACACAACACAACATTAGGAAGGTCTAAAAAAATCTAATTTTCACAAACAGTGGATATTTGTAACTCATCTTATTTCTGTGTAGGCCTAGTTATTCTCACTTTCTCCATAGTAAAACTAAGCCATCACCAATAATCAAATTTATGCCATATGCCATTTCTAGCCTCTGTCATATGCTGCCAACTCTAATTAATTCATTTCTCTGATTATACAGAAGGGAAGCTTTAGCTTATGTCACCAGAGGCCAGTGGCCTCCAGTGCCCCCCCCCCCCCCTCCCAGTGGTGTGCTCTCTGGGGGCTGGCATGTCTTGTTTTAGTTTTTCTAACCAATCTGGCTCTGTTTAGATCCAATGGGGTTCATCTGAAGTATGTGTCTCTTTTCCACTTTGCTTTGTATCACTTATTCATTCTTTATTGTTATTATTCTTGTTATTATTAATTATTTATTTGTTTATTACATTTTATTGATTAAAATGTGTTCTTGGCATTTTATTAACCAGCTGCCTAAGGTATCACCCTGGAATGCTTTGTAAACAGTATTGAAGGAGTTTCTAACTATGCTGAGCTCTGATTGGCTACGGATTGTCATCCATGTCAAATCTTTTTTTAAATATAATTTAAATGTAACTTTAAACCTTTAGTCAGATGCTTTAAAATCAAAAGGCTAAGATCATAAGAAAAGTCAAGCGATTTCACTCAGGTGGTGCTAGTGTTATTTTTTGTCATGTTAATTTTATGCTCGTGTTTAAACAAAAATTTAAAGTAAAGGTATTTACTGTGATTATTAATTAAAATCATTTCATTTCATGTATGACTAAAGGGAAAGATTGGATGCCTGCCTAAAAAAAAACTCTGCCAGTCTGCTGACCTATTTCCCACAGTTTAGTAAATATTACTGTTTACTGCAATGCCTATATTGAGAACAAATAATTAGGAAGTATGTAAATGAAACAATTGTGCTTTAAGTACAGCTAAATTAAAACAACCTAATTGAAATGGAGATTCATTGTGGAAAACAAACAATTGTCTTAGAAGTATTCCAGTAAATCATAAATCTCTAAACACATGCTAAGCAACGTTATACAGTACAGTGCAGTTGAAAAGGACATAGCATAATAGATAAACAACTAAATAATTAAGGAAAATTTATTTTTGTTTGTTGAATTACTCTTAAATTACAAATGCAAAAATATAAGTCTGAGACATTATTTGTCATTATTATTATTTGCAGGTAGAGACGTTCAGTAACCAGTAGAGGGCAGCAGAAAGAGAACGTCTTGTTTTCGTATTTCGTGTTCCCTCAGAACATGACGTCAGATCAGCCCCTCGACTGGATAATGAGCTGTAATCGTTTATGAAAAATTAACTTGCAGTGGCACTGCTGTAATTTGTTGGCATGGCAAATATTAGGAATCCCCATGAAACCGAACCCCCGCGTGCATACTAACAAGAGCCTGTACTGGCTTATCATTTATCTGTTTATGTTGTAGAGTGTCATGTTGACATCTATAAATGTGCAATGTATAATTACATATGTGAAGCGTTTTAATAATCTGCATAAATTAGTGTCAAAACACTAACATAATGATCTTGTTGCTCTGCCCCAGAGCACAATTTACCCAACAATTCTATTAGATTAGATTCTTCCATGAATCCCAATGAATGGAGTCCACAGTGTGACAACACCCCTTTCACTGTGTAGCTCTGCCCAGGCGAGCACTGGGGCCCCAAGGCTTCTGAGAAGTGCTGAATCAGAATAAATGAATTAAGGCCGATTTCCATTGTCAGCTGGTGGGCCACGTCTTATGGAATTTGTTGCTTGACTTGACTTCAGAAATATACCCTTCGTTTTCTGTAAAGTTATGCCTGCTTAATGACTGTGATGCAGTATGATGTATATCAGTTTATGGTAACTGCTTACAGGTGGAACTACTGGAAGTGTAAAAATTACAACTGTAATAAATGGATCAAAATGTTCAATGCATTTTAAATATGAAAACTTCTTTGAATATTACGTACGTTTTGTTAATTGGTCACACATTTGCACGCATTTAGTTATTTTGAATATACCTGTTAAAGTATTCCTCTAATTGTTTATTTTTAATTGTAAAAATTGTTTTGTGCTCAAAAGTGTGGCAAGTTTTATGTAAACTTTTGATACATCATACACAAAATGTGGACTTAACTGAAGAGACAAAGCAATAATCTAAAAAGAAGGTCTTGTCGTTAGGAGGCGCATGGTAAACAAGCATATCCAAGACGGTTGTTTATCACGCCTCACTGATGCTCATTGATGCATATGTTATTTATCTGAATCTCTCAATTGGTCTTGGCTCTCAATTTTAAAACTACTCTGCTCTTTTGAAACAGCATTAAATCATAAACCACTTTAGACAGCACACAAAATGACGATCAGAAATCTCAATGCTCTGAAAACAAAACCAAAAACACAACTATATTGAGGAGGAGACAGATTAATTAATGGGCCATATTGCCTTGCCCCCAGGGCAGACTCTTACAGTAGAAGCAACGCTGTCTGTGAGGGGGAGGGGACATACCTAGAGTATGTTGTGACTGTTGTTGCTGTTGTGACTGCTTATGAGGGCAGGGCTGGACTGCAGGGGAGTATATTTCAGTTTTAGGGATTATGTTGTTTAAGCAGACTAAAACAGATTATGCCATCTAGACAGACTAATCTATTTTAATGGACTTTTCCTTGTACAAAAATGAAGAGTCGGCTTTGTGATTAGTGCCATGAAAAGTGCACAACAGCCCCCCTAAACAATATTAAGGAGGTAAAACCAGTTAATTTGAAAACTATTGTCAGTTGTTAGTCTGAGAGATTAATTTAATTGTTTAAAATTGCTTGGTTAAAACAGGAACCTGGTCATCTGTTTTCATGGTGAATCAAGCTAGGAGTGGAGAGCTAATCAGGGATAACAAGCAAATTTCACTTGTTTTTCCATTTGACAGTATCTGTCCTGCTAACACGTGCTTCAGTTGCAGTACATTTAAACAGTTCAAATGATAAAAAAAACAATTTAGTAAAGTGCAACAATTGAAGATACTTGAAAATATATCTGACTGAATTAGCTAATAATTATGTTACATGGTTAACAAAATTTTTACAAAAATATGATGAACTTGGAATTTTAGTTAGGAGAAGATAATTTAAAAAATAAATTGTTTTCATAATTCGATATGTAAACAAACATCTACATTTTGTACCGTGTTTTTCTGCAGACTATAGCTCTTGTTGCAGACTCGCTCACTTCCTTAAGTTTAAGTTAAGTTTCTGTTGCTACGGCAATCATTACAAGCTGTATGATTTGTTGCCAAACATTGTGCGCTAGCATTTGATCAGTGTTGTCTCTCATGCTCTGAAGTCATGGACGTTGTTGAAAAGAGAATCAACAGCATTGCCGATGGAGCTAAGGAGGCGCTAATTTCAAAAGAGATTGAGGAAATAAATGGGTAAGACATGTTAAATGCAAAGTCAATTCAAACCATATCTAACGTTGCTGTGACACCCATCATACGTTAAACATTTAGCTTACATTAGAATCCTGACAAATTCATTAATATACTAATCTAAATGATCATGTTTACTAACTCAAAACAGGATGTAAACTTTTACCTTTTTTGCCCCTAAAGGTTTTCTATATCAAATCAACTAAGACGATGTTAGTTTTGGATAAGACTTGCCACATGTAAAAATGATTGCTTCCAATATTGTAGCGTTAATTATGGTGTGTGTTATGCATCTAAACAATAGTGAAGTCACTAAGTTTGATCACAGCACTTGATTTTGCATTCTTACCACAAAAAAAGAAAGCAATCTGTCAGCTATTAGTCAATCAATCAATAAATCAATTTGCTATTATGAATTTCTTATTTTGTCATGGTTTGTAGAGTGCTTCACATAAGCTCGTACTTTGTTAGTGCATTCCACTAGATGTGCTGAGTAAATTTATTAACGCGGCCAGCCTTTCATCGTATTAGTTCAAGATTCTTCTAACTTCAGCTCTGAGTGGCCTCTCTGTTGGAGCCTATAGATCACCCGCTGAGAGGGCATATGGTGGCTTTCTGGTGAAGAACCGTGCCTTTACAACGAGCGCTCACAATGAGGCCTTCTGCAGAGTTAAACGTGTTGATTAGCAGGCTAGCAGTTAAAGAAATACTCTGCTAAACACATGATTCCAAATGTTTTTAAAAGGCAGTAATAATAATTGTTGCTTAATTGCTGTGATGTGGTAATGAGTTCCTCTCGAATATTGTGATGGAACCACATATATATAAATTGGTGTTAAATACTACATTGAATGGATTGTAGCAAGTTATTTTTTACAGCTCCATGTATTTTGTTTGGCAAAACAAGTTGCTTTTTAAAGAGACTGCATTTGGTAAGTTTGTACACTTCATGCAAATTGAACCCATAACCTTGATGATATAGTGCCATGCTAAGCCATTTTAGCTACAGGAACTGTGATATAATGTTTTATAATAATTTGTTTTAAAATATTTAAATGCATCTCAGGAAATGGAATTTCTCAAAAAAAGACTTTGAGAATGATAAATGCTTTGTTTGATCAGATGCATCTAGTCTGTACTATTTAAAAGAGAGGAAATATGGAAAAGGTATCAACAAAGATACAGAAATGATGTGGAGTTATGAATGAGATATTTTGTTATGAAGTACATTCATGTGCTATCATACCATTTACATTCTGTAATTCTGGTGTGGCAGAAATGTAACTGATAAAAGAAGAGGTGGATTTATTTTTTGGTGCTACTGATGAAGGAACGAAGAACCTTTTAAAATAGCTCCAGGAGAACAACCTCAAGATTAAATGTATGACTGAACAGCTGAACAAAACATACGGTAAAGAATCACTGTCATGTATCACAAAAAGTGATTGTACTTTAATTGTAAGGCCAGTATCCAATGCAGATAACGTACACCAATAAGTAATTGAAAAAGACCCATATAAACAATGAAGGAACACAAGCAGAATGTTCTTATGTACAGTGACATATAATTAGTATTTTTAATGGTAGTCTTTGCATTGTTGTCTTATGTAGTGCGTTTATCATTACTGATGTCAACATGATTCTTTCCTCTTGATTTTCTGATGTCATCCAGCTTGTGTTGTTCTTGACCAGCAGGACTGTAATTATTGTTTAGTGGCCTGCTCTATTATGAGCTGAAGTGCACTTGAGTGTTCCGCGACCCCACGGCAATACACCAATAAGCAGGTTCCAACCTTCCACAAAGTGAAATCAATTACTTACCTTTATGTCCTCGTGAATGGGATTACATGTGACATGAATGAGGTATAAGGTGCCAATAAGTGAGGTGTCTATCATTATTGGCCTTTTTATAGACTGCCCCCTCGCTCTGCTTGAAAGAGTTATCTCTCACCCCTAGTGTCTGAGCTCTGTCCAACCAAAACGGCTGCTTGTGTAGGCAGATGGCTGGAAGAACCGCCATACAAAACCTGCCACTCAAAGTGTAACAAATGAGTGCAGCCCGGTGGAGTCCGAGCTTTGTTCATTGTGCTAATGAGAGCTCTCATGCCCACAGGAGAGATGCATGGCTAATCACCTGTAGTTCTGTTGCTGCAGCAGATGGTGGAGCCAGAGGTAAAGTTTGGGGTGGTCAAACGAAGATAGAAGAATGGAGTCTAAAATATTTTTGATTATTTTCCTGTTTGAGCAAGATCAGGTTCAGAATTTCAAGAATAACAAATCCAGATTAAGTTAATCTTAATTTTAGCCTGTTATTAGCCACTTCCTCGCAGTCAACAGTGGAAGATGACAGTAGGGATTGTAGGGATGGATGGTGGGTGGGTGTTTGAGTGATGGTTGGGCAGAGAGAAAAATGTGGGTTATGGAGGTGACCACTCTGCATGGAGTCACAGTATGTTGACGTCAGATGCCCATTCTTATTTGTGATAGAGTAATCCTGTGATCCGTGACATGTACACCATCGTTGGACCGTTACACTCTGGGAGTCACATTCATAACACATGGCTCTTTATTCTGGGATAATCTATAGTAAACAACTGCCAACCATATGTATGGTGTCAGGGTTTGCACTGTCATAAATCAGAACATTAAAACATTTGTTTACTCTGTGTGACTCAAACAGAACTATGGCATGCATGTCGTGGAGACTCATTTGGGATGTTCATACGTGTCATCAGACATCAGACAAACGAATAGCAATCAAAACTTCTGTATGGTTCTTGTATGCAATTTACTTTCTACTTTCCTTATGAATGAAAGAGAGAAAGTGAAAGAGAGAAACCCTTGACGCTTTGAAAGCCTTCCTAAGTGTGACAGGCATGCAAAAGGCCTGTTAATGTTCAGGGAATGAATAGTTACTGCAGTACAAAGTAGAGGGCCAACTGCGTGGATATCACAGGAACCTGATGGGCTCCATGCGGCTCCCAGTCTGCGAACTTCAGCGCGCTGACATGTGATGTGATCCTGGTGACACTGGCAGCGCTGCTACTGAGAGACAGCACAAAGGCAACAAGCCCCCCCGGGAAACTGTGCTCTCTGCGAACCCCCTGGGGCTGCTCAGCCATCCACTGATCACCCCCCCTCCCCAACACCTCCCAGCCTGACTTTACTGAGCTTGTTAGAAAGCTGAGCCCAGACTGTGGGTGGATAGGCCCCAGCTGCCTTCCTCGACTTCCAGAATAAATTGACCTGAATGACAGGGGCACACAAACAGTATGATATGCATTATTCCTGTCAATAAAAATG
>JAZGTI010005272.1:0-25786 GCA_036877585.1 Botia kubotai | reverse complement strand
TATGTTTTTAAGGAAAACCTCTGATACAAAGTTGATTCATACAGGAACACTCCCACTAAATCCCACTAAATAATAGTTGTTTTTCATCTGGGTGTGTCTAATTCGAATTTCTGTTCCTTATATACATATCATTTGTTATCAGAGATGCCAAGATTACAGAGATAACATGATTATTTAAGTGATTTAAAGGACAAAACACAAAGAAAACGTGCCATTTGTTTAATGTTCCAGTAAGTTTACTGAGTTTTAACAAGGCAGAGGAGATGAAGAGTGATACACAGCCATCAAGACTCTTTAGACAGCCGAATATTTTAATCCAGTTTGACAGGACGGATGGAGCTAATCCCATTAGTGCCCTGTCTAGTGCGCACACAGTTTTTATAGTAAAAGGCACTTAAATGCTGGCTCTGTGCTGAATAAGAGATATCTGTCTACTTTATAAGATTAGAGAGAAGTACTTGGCAATGAAATGGAATGGAGACCGTTTAAATCAGAATGGACTCAATACTGTAAACTGGCAACTTTGCTCCCCTCAGTTTTGTTCATAGTACATGTGAGTGCGCACAGCTGTTGATTAAAACACAGCTTGTAATACACAAAGGATTATGCACAATCGAAGTGTACAATTATAGGTTGTAAGAATGTTTCCTAATGTTTTAAAAATGTCTAATTCTGTAACATTTTAAAATGTTCCACTAACAACTTTAGAATAACGTTTTTGAAATATATGATATATGATAACATTGAAAGCATTCTACTATTGGTACTTTAAGAACGTTTCTTGATAACTTAGCTAATGTTTTGAGAACGTTCCCGGTAAGATGGGTCATCCTAAAGGGGTTT
The DNA here is from genome assembly GCA_036877585.1 of Botia kubotai. NCBI lineage: Eukaryota > Metazoa > Chordata > Actinopteri > Cypriniformes > Botiidae > Botia > Botia kubotai. The sequence continues at coordinate 24,943 of JAZGTI010005272.1, read as the reverse complement.
ATATTGGGACAATGACCAGCTGTACATTATCCTACTTATTGCACAGCCTTATATGTCACAACATGACATAAATAAACATTAAATAATGAAGTGAGTTCAAAATGTGCGACTACACGCAAGAATGGTCAAATACTGAAGGCAATTTAGCAGTCAATATGCAAAAACACTGGAATGCTGCGATCGACCAATCAGAATTGAGATTTCCAGAGAGCCGCGCAGTAAAACAGATAAATGGCTACGCTGTGCAGGTGAAGGACCCTGGAGAGTGAGGAATAGGTGTGAAGGAGGTGTCTCAGGGATGGTCTCTTCATTTAAACCCCACAGAGGTTTGAAGAGTCAAGCACACCGTGCCTCCTTTCCTCTGCCAACCCAGCTAACAGGGAACATTTTCAGAACTTTGGTGATCGCTCTCTCAGTTATCAAAAATGTTCTTTCAGTAACATTAGTAGAACATTTCTTTAACGCTATATATCCTGTAGCAAAAACGTTATTCTTAAGTAGTTGTTAGTGAAACATTTAAAAAACATTACAGTTAAAAATATTTGAATAACATTCAAGCAATACGTTAGTACAACATGTAAAAAAGCGGACGTTTTGAATATTCCTATAACTATCAAAATAACATTTTTAATGTTTTAGTTACCTGATGGAAACATTAAGGAAACATTTATACAACCTAAAATTGTAAGCTGGGAGACTGTTTCCTATTTCTTCCCAGTGTCCTGATTGACGCTCATCGGCTATGCTAAGCGAGTCTTTGCGATGAGCGAGGTGACTGTGAGATGGAAGGAACACCATCAGTCAATCGGGCAGAAAAGCTTACTCTTGATTTCTCTCGCCCCAGTTTCCACCTTCTCCGCCCCATCTGGCTCCGGTTCTGGACTGCTTTGGCCAGGCTGTGCCAGAGCTAGCAGAGGTCAGAGTTCGCGCTAGCCTTCCCACGCTGGGCAGCTTTGACCGCTTGCCAGTATCATCAGACTCAAATGTGGAGGATTAAGAACAGACGGCGGCGGTTAAGTCCCAGTTCTGTGTTTACAGGGTAATGCTGAGGTGTTCTGTATGGGGAGAAGCTGTGTTATATTTGAACACTGTGGATTTAGATGGTTAGTGGACGGGCCCTTGGTCACTAAGCTGTCTGTGCTCAAAAGACTAATGAAATTCTCAGTCATGTTTTATTGAAATATAAACTTAGCCTTGTTTCTCTTAAAATTTCTGTGGGGAAATAAAAATACACACAAATAAGGCACTTGTTTTCAACTATAATTGTCTCATAAGAAACACTAAATGGCAACTATTATCAGTATACTCTAGAAAATCACACACACAAATCAGTTTAACACATATTGGCCCTAATAGTACTTACTATTGGACTGAAATAATTGGCATCGCACATTCCTATCATAAAATTGATGTGACATCGCCCAAATAATTCGGTCTGAAGTTTTTTATAAGAAAATTGTAGTTTATGTTGACTTACGATTGCAGACTTGGGTATTTTGGCAAATCTGTGTGTTTTGAGACAAATATCTCATCTAACAATGTATAAGAGGCATGTTTGCGATTAGTAGGGTCTTGTTCTCTGGTTCTCAAAATCTGACTGCCAGTGCAGTCAGGCAAAAGAAAATTAAAATGCTCTAGATTCACAGTTCTTCATGAAAGCTGACTTTAATTTTCAATGAAATATTTCAAATATTTAAAAATAAGCCTTGATACGCTTTTCACAGCAGGTGTGATGTACAGCGTGAATACATGGTGGTATTAGTGTTTTGTGGTCCTTAAGCCGAACTAAAGAACCAGCACAATAATGGAAACCAGGACACATTATGTTGGATCAGGATTGTAAACATGCCCCAGTAACACACTAAAGTGGCCAATAGACCACAATCCAATTAGCTTTGGCCTTTACCTTTTGATTTTAATCTGGTTACTAATGCTCGCCACCATCTGTGGGAGAGAGAGTTGTCTCAGGGGCGATCAGCAGTGACACGTCAACTCAGCTAACGTCTTTTGGTTGTAAGAACATTGCCCTAATGTTTCTATTACTAACAAAAACATTAAAAATGCTATTTTGAATGTTTTAGGAATGTTCAAAACTTATTTTTAAGACGTGGTATTAACTTTATTGCTTGCTTAAAAGAACAATATCCAAATATTTTTATTCTATTTTTATTCTTATTCTATTTTAAAAACATTCCACTGACTACTTAAGAATAACGTTTTTGATATATATGTTATACATTGTTAAAAACATTCCACTAACATCACTGCAAGACGTTTGTTGATAACTTTGAGAGAACTTCTGGAGAACCATTATTCTGAGAATGTTCCCTGTTAGATGGGCAGCAGTGTCTTCGTCCAAGCGATGCATCAAAGCCCAACCGGCTGTACCGCGGCGTAGCCACAAACCTTTCTCCATAACAAGAAAGGGGTGTGAAAACCCATCCTCTGTATGACTGCCCTGATGACATCACATAGGTCATCTCAGGGGTCGCCGTAACCAGCACTAAATCACAAAAGCTCCCCGAGCGAGTTAATAGCATTATGGAAAATGCAGACATGTGGAGCAGAGTTCAAGCCATCTGAAAACAAGAGCCCCCACTGAGGAATGAAGCGAATCGACTCCTTCACACAGTGTTCAATTATTTAATTACTTCTCCGCTTACTGGTCTTTGACCTCCGTGTTTCCTATTGGATTTGTTAAGCAGAGGAGAAGATTAGGTGGAGGGGCTTCAGGGGTCTGGCTGAAAAAGGTGGTGATGAAAGCAGCTGCCGGGGTTAAAATGGAGGGCAGTGAAGTGTGGATATCTCTCTTGACTGGCACCCACAGCTGAAATAAGGAGTTTAGCACAAACGACCTCTCCTGCACCAACCAAATCCCTCTTTTGACTTTAATTAGAGAGGCTGAAAACAGCCTCACCATTTCAAAGACTCATCTCTGTTTTGTCATGATTTCGCTTCTGAGGGGGTGCAATCGACTGATAAAGTAATTTTGCGAGCTTTGGGGCTTTTCTCCCTGCCCTCTCTGTCAGCAGTATAACTCTCTTGTTCTCTGAGTTCATTCATGTTATTGTGTGTTTAACTAATTAAAGTCCAAACGGAAGTGACCAAGTAAACTAGGGCCCAGCCTACATGAGAGAAGCTAATGAGCAGACTAAAGTCTGTAGAGAAGCTCTTTAAAGTGAAATTTCCTGTGTAATTATTCAATTAGCCAATGATTTTATCCACAACAACTTCCAGTACAATTCTAACAGCTGCCGACAAAAGATGCCCTCGAATTTCTCTTTGTAATTTTATCCATTTCCTTTTTCTCAGCTGCCACACCTAAAAAGCCCTCTAAGCATCTTTAAGTAAATCCTAAATGTCCTATTTATGCACTCCAGAAGCTTCAAAATACATTTTGAGTTCCTCAAAGCCTGTTCATTATAATGGTGTTACTCGAGTGTAAGCAGGAAGTTGCTGAGAGTTTAAGTTCCTTACCAGCTAACAGGGAACATTCTCAGAATGTTAGCTAACATTCACTAACAGTTCTCTCAAAGTTATCGAATGTTATTGCAGTAATGTTAGTAGAATCTCTTCTTAGGTATCATCATATCATAGGTCAGATATACTTGAAGTTATTCTTGAAGTAGTTTAAAAACGTTACAGAATTAAAAAATGTTTAACGAGCGCTCTTATAACCAAACCCCGACTTAATATAACGCCAATAAAACTAGGAATCATTTTGAACCTTCCTAGAGATTTTTTTGTTACTGTTAGCTGGGTTATTAGTTATACGTATATAATTGGTGAACTGTTTGATGGTACTTTCAGAGATGTCTAGAGGTTCTTTATAGGATTTGCCAGTGTCGCATCTACGACACGTCAGATGTTGCCTCAAGAACCTTTTACATTCTGCTGTAGTGTACACAGAATTCAGATGTGCAAAGCTGCATTTTCTTGGCAGTGTGGAGCCAAAACCTAGTTATAGTATACAGACCTACAGGCACCTACTGTAGTACAACCGCAGCTAGTTCGGAGCGTCTCCACAATAGGTATGAACAGACTGGCTCACCATAAAGCACAGAAGGTCACGTCTATGAAAGTGCTCTAATGAACCGCAGCACTTTATCACCACTGCTGGTATGAATCTGGAGGGAAAATGGGCGTGAGATCTATTCATCTCCAAGACGTCTCACTGGCGCCAGATTCCAAAAGGTTAAAGCAGCTCCTGAAGCCTTACTGCACATGACATCACCAGAAGACTTTCCAGGAAAGAGACTCAACAGTAGAAACGTGGCATTTTTTTATTCGAAAGCTCATCCACGCCGACTGTTTAGGCGCATCTGCACGCTTTGTGATTTAGCAGCTCCGCTGTGCTCTGCTGTGCTGCTTTCTCTGCTGTAACCAGCTAATCAAAATCTGTCACTGTTATAGTGCCATGAATTCATAATTCTGAATAATTTCTGCCACATCTGCTGCACATTACCATAACGGCAGGAGGGCCCGTTTATTTCGTTCGTTTAAGGTTTGTTTTGGTATACGATGTTATGAAGGGGAATAGAGAAATAAGAAATAGAAAAGCCACACATACGCCAACAAACAGTTTACAGAAATACAACCCATGTCTCCGGGGATTCAGTGATAGAGAGCTTTAATATGGAGATCTCTGCTGCAGATGCGTTTAGAATACGCGCGTGTTGGAACAGACGCAACCGAAGTACTCGGCAGGGGACGTGTGGCATATGCAAGTCTTTGAGTCTGTGCGACGGGTGTTGCTTTGTATGTTATTGCGTGCTGACTGTAAGCATATGGTTGCTGGGAGTTGCCTGCGTGTTGTTTACGCACGCATGGGCATATGTGTGCGAGTGTGGTGCTGATATCTTGTCTAGAACTCCTTTTAATGTTCTATAGATATGTTATATATATCTTATACATTCCACACATATTATTTGCAATAATACCATTAACATGCTCTGTGTTTTATTATTAACATTCTTTTTTATGTAAAGCTGCTTTGAAGCAATGTAACATTGTAAAAAGCGCTATATGAATAATTAGCACTTTTTAATTCAATTCATTAAAATCGAATTGAATTAAAAACATAAAAAAAAATTCAATTAATAAATTTCTTTGATTATATATAATATAATACATACATATACATATATATATGTATATATATGTATATATAACATTTTAAAAATGTTACAAAATAAGATGCTGAATAAAGTTCCTCTAATCAAGCCATAGTTAATACGTAACCAGTATGTTAATACAACAGGTAAATTAACTGTCCATTTCTAGAACATAACATTTTTTATTCAAAATAACATTTTACGTTTTAGTTAATGGAAACATTAGGGAAACGTTCTTACAACCTAAACTTGTTAGCAGGGTGGGTGACGGTGAGAACTCATGGTGTGTTTTGTGCAGGTAGGCAGAGCCCATACTGTGTTGGAGTGAGATGCACTGACGTCTGGAGGACTGCAGTATTTCCATCATCATTCACGCAACTCTGAGGCTGTGGCCAGTCATGAGGTTGTCCTGGAAAATAGGAGTGACCCTCCTTTTGGGCGTTTGTCTCAATATGAGCTGCAGGTGTCAAACTACTGCCCTGGATATTCCACTTGATGGTAAGTAGAACAAATGACTACCTGTATTTCTGTAGCAGTTTTTTGTTATGTATATTGTTATGTGTTCTTTTTATGCTTTACATAGAAACCGTTTAAACCATTTATTCTAAATATGAACAGTTTAGACCATTCACATTTATGCATTTGGCAGACGCTTTTATCCAAAGCGACTTGCAGCACAAGCAAGCTATACATCTGATCAGAACGTGTGTTCCCTAGGAATCGGACCTACAACCTTAGCGCTGTAAACACGATGCTCTACCAATTGAGTCACAGAAAATCAGCCTAAGATGTTCAAAAAGTCTAAGGGATAGTTTCCCCCAAAATGACTGACTCACCCTCATGCCATTCCAAACCTGTACGACTTTTCTGCTTTTGAGGAAAAGAGAAGAAGAAACAGTGTCACCCATTGACTTCCACTGTATGGTCACAAAACCACTGAGACATTTCTCAAAACATCTTCTTTTGTGTTCCACAGAAGAATAAAGTCATATGGGTTTGGAATGACATGAGGGTGTGTAAACGACGTAAATGATGTACAATTTTACATTTTTGGGTGACCTATCCTTTTAAGGTGATTTGCTGGTCTTGGCTTAAGAGGTTTTTATTTGGTTTACCTGATGTGCCAGGTGGTATTCTAGGCCAAAACCTCTTTAAACCAGCAAACCATATAGGTTTAGGTCTAAGTTGTTTTGTCCCTGAGTCTGCCCTACCTGTCTATGCATACGACAATGTTTTAGTGCTGCTGTATGTCTGTTAAATTGTTTGCCAAACGCCCAATTTGGCCTTATTTCCATGCGCTCAGGAAGAATAGGGAACACACTGTTCATACAACCATCTGTTTGAAACCGGGTATTTGTATGCAGGTTCACTCATGCTGAAAGCAGGTATCACTGTTCCGGCTATGGTTTCTCTGTTTCCATAGCAACCAGTTAAAAGTATAGTTTGTTGCTTTTAAATTATTCACAGTATATCTTTAGGCCCTGAAATGTATCATTTGGGAACGCAAAGTTCTTCGTAATTTATTCTGTTCTACTTTCCGTAGATGTGAACGTTCTGATGTGTTGACAATTAAATATTTGATACCAGTTCTGTTAAAGCCATCTCTGTACGGTTGTAACAAACCCCTGCACATTTGTTTCTCTGTGTTTCCCTGCTGCGCTGGATCTGTTAGTTTTAGCACACATGAACAGTAAGTTTGTGATGCGTAGAACTAGTCACATTCATCCACATTATCATCCATCAATCATCAATTCTGTTGGGAAACCATAATTTAATTTACACGTGCTCTTTCGTTGAGGACATTTTCCACTGACATCAGATCACTGGCATCTTTGTTCGGTTTTTGTAACATCAGATTTAATGTCGGTGTTTGAATACCTGAGGCAAATGATATTATTGAATAGTAGGAGATAAGAAATTACCATTGCAATCTACTTAATTATTACCCTTATTGTGCTGGTACTGCTCAAGAACTGTGGCGGTACCATGATCGGTATCAAATCTTAATACTGCTAAATATCACATGTGGTCCAACAAACCACAGTAAACAGTGTGTTCTACAAACACAGTACCACGCTATGTCTTAGCATAAACTTATTTTGACTATTTTTTTCATAGACATGGAAAAAAATCACACTGTTTTGTGGCTGTTGTAAAACGACTGGAATTTAAAACCAGAATGTTCACTCGGATCGAAGCACTTGACAGGTTTGAGTGTTTTTTGGGGCGCAGTGGAAAACCCTTCAACAACAGAGCAGCAAAACACTCGCGTTAAACTGTAACGTCCCATTCCACCAATCCATCATGCTCGCACTCCGTCATGCACATCCAATTTTACACTGTATTAGCCATTAGCCTTCTTCCGTTCGACAGAACAAACAAACTCTCATTGACATTATTTGATCGAATCATTCGCCATTGCCTGATAACAACTCACTGATTACATAATCTCTAACCACGGCGCAATCAATGGTTCAATAGCTAATTAAGCTCTCCAGCAAACATTTTGTTTACCTTTAGTCTAGTATGCATTGATCAAAACAGCTGACCTGATTGTGGGAAATCATTACGCTTGAACCAAAGCTTTGGGTTTATTAAGACATTTCATATCACTGCATCCAACCTGCATGCTGCAAATCCTTCTGAACTGTCTGCTGAGTGCACGCTCTGCTTGTTTCTTTATCAAGTGGAGCAGCTGCCCACGATTACAGAACACTCTCCGGCCTCTCTGATCGCCTTCCCCTTCGAAGAGAGCTTCCCTGTGAAGTGTGAGGCCACGGGAAACCCTGTACCAGAGTGAGCGCTTCACACACATCTATCTGTCATTTGTAAAACTATCTTTTTCAGAAACATTTATTGTTATTCTGATTGAAAGTCTCGTCACATCCTGGTAAGAATCGCTAAGCAGTATAATGATATTTACACATTTATATGTCTTCTGTTGAAGACCCAGGGCCAGATAACTTTTATTTGAATGCAATGATAGGATGTCATAATTGCCTGTCAAACTGTTTTTGAGCGTACCTCTGTTGGAGGAGGCGTGGCTTTGGCGGTCGCTCTGAACAGGGGGCGGGATCTTATGCTTTCAATTATGCTCGCTATTGCTAGCCTCTCCAAAATTGCCTATCCTACAAGGGGTAGGCAATTTTGGGAACAACCATTTAGGGGAACAACCAAGTATTTAATAAATAAATTGGTAAATTAACTTAATACTACAATCAAGTTTTGAAACTACAATCATTTACTGCACAAAACATCCATGAGTGAAAGAATCAGCAACAAACTCCCAAAACAAACTGTACTTTAGCTTAATTCCTAAACAGAGCAGAAATAAACCTGCGGATTGTGCATAATAACGGTAACATTACGCACAACAGGAAATTTGAGGTCCAACAGCGATTGTCTTAATTCGCTGCCTAATGTAGCGCAGCTTTAAATGAGTGGAATTAACTGACTACGATTTTACTATGTTGACTGTGTGCACAGTAAAGCACAGCATGTTAAGACCTGTCTAGATCAACACAAACCAGCATAAACCGCCTGAATCAATGTGGAAATTCAGCAGGGAAGCTAGATCAGTAATAGCTCAACATCAGAAACACCCCACTAGCATTTCAAAGCGCATTTCAAAGTCTTACACGCGTATTTGATGTCATTTGCAATCTGAAGAGCTGAATGCGGAAATCATCTTTGCATGTTTTGTTTCCGTCATGTGTTCAAAGCATGCGGTACTATGTGGTGTGCAGTCATTTATTCTAAACTCTGATGTTCTGTCCTCTGTTGTTCAGATTTAGGTGGACAAAGAACAGCCAGGACTTTGATCCGTATCAGGATCCCAGATTGATAACATTCGAAGAGTCCGGAACGTTCGTCATTCCAAATAACGGGAATCTGACCGAATTCCAGGGAATTTATCGCTGCTTTGCAATGAACAAGTTGGGCACAGCCATGTCAGAGGAGATAGAATTTATTGTTCCCAGTGAGTAATGTGCAACTTTGTGCTGTGTGTTTTATAACGATTCTTTCGGTGTGATTTAGAGACCTTTAGAGACCGGCATCCAATGAAACAACCGCTGTGCTCCTTAGTGAGGTATCCATTTTACGTGCCCGCTCCAAAGTCAGGGGAACCCTGGAGCTTTTCTTTCCCTTTCATCTAGGCGTTTGTATGGACCTTGAGGAGGGCCCAGTGAAAAATGAGTTAACTGCGCTCCCTCCATCATTTTTCAACCTAACATTTCTCATAGTGCTCAGAAATACACCACATCGATCTTCAGAGATATAACCAGAGCAAAGAGTCATTATTTACTAAACCAGTTTTCAATCATTCACTCAGTTGACACCTACTGTTACGGTGATGTTGCTGGCAGATTTTAGGACTACATTTGGGAAACTGGAACAACAATAACCTCTAGGAATGCCTCAGGAATAAAAAAATTCTGTCTTTTACTGCCACCTAATGGTCAATTATTTGCTAAATTGGGACGTTATAGCGTATATTGATTTATGTTCTTACCGTCTCACTCGTGATCCTGTGCAGATGTTCCGAAGTTCCCCAAAGAGATCATTGACCCAATAGAGGTGACGGAAGGTCAGTCAGTGGTTCTGGAATGTAACCCACCTAAAGGACTCCCACCGCTGCAGATCTACTGGATGACAATAGGTGAGTTAAACGAGTCGGTTATTCAGGGTAAATTAGTCTCAGACTAGTCTTCACTAGCACAGTGCTTCCTCAACCCTTGAAAAGTATGATTCTTTAATTGCTTGCAAAAGATACAGAAAATTAAGACAAAGTATATAACAACAAAAACGCTTAACACCAGAAGATAAATAAACGAATACAATACAATTAAGATAAATTGTCTGGTGTGTTTTTATATTGGGTTTTATGTTACCTGGCTTGTGTAAACACCAAATAAAATGTGTATAAAAGTAAATTAAAATGTTAATGTCGTCAACAACACAGCCCCGTGTTAAAGCGTTGTGAGGATTCAAATGGTCGTGTCGTAATCAATAATACGTCAAAATCAGTGGAATACGTCATATACGTGGTGTCAGTAAATCCGTCAGTATCAGCCACTGGTGGGCGAGGTTTTGGTATGATTTTTAGTACTTCTGAATGAATGAATGAAAGGTACTGGCTGGTAGGCAGCTGCGTTTAGCCACACTGGCCGGTGAGCCAAAAAGTTCAAAGAAGGCAATGACCTGTACCGTGTGGATTCACTGACACTTTTCATAGTTTCCTGGAAAGTGTTTTATAAAACTCCCATGTTGGTCTTTTATTGTGATTAGTGTGACTAGTTTATTTCAGATAATTACAGTTATAAGCAGCAGTTCTTGGTCAGAATAAGATTAAAAAACTGTCCCTCAATCCATTCCATTTGTCTGTTACTGAACACGTGGTTATTATTACTATAAGACTTGTGTTATACCAAAACTATTTTAATCCTTATGTAATGTCTTTGTAATGTTACAGGTTTGCAACACATTGAGCAGGATGAACGAGTGTCAGTGGGTCTGAATGGAAACCTGTACTTCTCAAACGCCATTGAAACGGACAGCCGCAGGGATTACTGCTGCTTCGCTGCCTTCCCGCGCATTCGAACCATCGTCCAGAAAACCGCCATGTCCGTCGTTGTCAAAAGCAGTACGTTAAACACTCAAAGGTTTAGTAGTGTAACAGATGCATGTGATCATCTGATCAGCGGCATAATCAGATTTCAAACAAATTTCTCATTGTGCACCTTCTGTAATGATCCTCCAGCTTGTTGTTCAGTTTATTGCACTGTAAGTCATGTACTTCATATGTTGTCTGATTCTTTTTGCATTGCCATATACATACATGCACACACTTTGTTTATTTGTTTCCATCTCTTCATCCAAGACAAGTTAATGAAGGATTCAAGTTCTGGTGGCAAAGGTCATGGTGAGTGACACTCTTTAGAGATGATACATGGGTGTAGAGCAGCTCCTTTTGTTTTTAATTAGCTCTGATTAATTATCTTGTGCCGTGTTACTGTAATATCTGCTTAACCTTTAGCCTAGATTTGCATATCTTAAATGTTGAAGTTTGCTGATGATCAGCTGGAATCAGCGTTCATTGGTTGAGCTCATTCTTTACATTGGATCACTCATTAAAGGAATAGTTCACTCATAAACGTAAATTACTTTCATGGAACACAGAAAGCATAATATTATAGCCTGACAGCTCAAGTCACTATTCACTTTAATTGCATCGTTTTCACTACAGTGAAAGTGCATGGTGACCGAGGCTGTCAGTCTCTAACATTCTGCCCATAACTTCTCCTTTTTACATCACAAAAGAAAGTCATTATGCCAGCTAACAACTTTAGGTTGCAAGAACTTTTCCATAATATATATATATATATATATATATTGATAACTTTGAGAAGGTAACCAGCGTTTTGAGAATGTCCCTTGTTAGCTGGCATGGGTTTGGAACAACATGAAAATTTGTTTTGTTATTCCATTGATTTTTCATTTTTTTTGTGAACTATTCTTTTAAGTTAAATAGATATATAGTTTTTGAATACCAGTATTTCTGATTAATATGGGAAGTCAATTATAAATACATCATCTGTACGTTGATTGGTGTTATCAAAACATTGTCGCCTTTAATTCATGCTTCTGTTTTCATTCTCATCACAGTTTTGACACAAATCGCAACTCAAGCTTGCCAGATTCCAGATATTCACGTGCTTTTAAATATTCTTTCGTGTGTATTTACTCCTTGTCTGATCTTGTCATTGTTAATAAAAGCAAACTCTCTGCTGGAGAGGAAGCCCAATCTACTGACGCCCACAGGAAAGGAGACGCACACGTATTTGGTGAAAGGAGATGATCTTCAGCTGGAGTGTATCGCGGATGGGTTGTAAGTATAATTCATGTTATTAATTAATTTGATTTGTATTGCAATTCAGTAGCCCGACATTCATTTAAATAACACCACACAAATAACAAATCTGCTAATGCTAAAACGTTATAATATAATGACGTTGATTATTTATTAATAACGTGACTCGGAACAATTATTTGCGTCTGAAACTGTAATTATTAAAGGCGAAGGGTTTAATTGCTGTGCCGTTAGCGTCGAATAATTGAATTTGCACAAATAATGATTGTTTTCGTACAGATCGCCCGAGCCCTGCTCGCTTCTGATTGGACAAACCAAAAGCCCTGCCCCCATCTTAAATGCGCATAGTTTGTTGAACCAGTGTTAGTGTGGTTGGAACTGTCAATCAAACAGATTCATGTTTTAACAGCCCAACTCCAAAGGTCGAGTGGGTGAAAATGGGCCACAAGCTGCCAGAGAGGACCGTGGTGGAGACTCACGGGAAGCTGCTCACCATAGAGATGGTGAATGAAGAAGATGAGGGCAAATATATGTGCAAAGCCAAGAATACCCACGGAGAGGTTGTGCATTACTTTCATGTTACGGTGGAGGGTAAGTGCCCTTATTAGTAACAGTGAGCTATTAACCACAGTAAATGGGCCAGTGTTGTCAATTTGATGCCTGTGTTTAGTGCGCCAAGTCACTCAATGTGGTAAAACAGCGCCATCTTCTGTCTAGAGATGAAAAGTTCTTGCATGGCTATTTCAGGAGAATAATATGCACGTCTTGGTTGCAGTTTAGTTTTTGTACACCTTCTTAGAATGATATTGTTCAGTAACAACTACGTTGTCATAACTTTATAAAGTTATAATGTAGAGAATTAGTTATGTTACAGTAGTTGTGATCACTTTATTTAGTGTCTGCATATTTGAAATGTACAGTATGGCATATATAGGGTCTATATTTGTTCAATATACGTCACTTAAAACATATAGATAATTACAGTGTGGGAGGAGAGGTAGTTGTTGTGTATAATCTGATGGTGTCGTTTGCTGTATATAGGGGCACCTGTGTGGGAGATTGAGCCACAGAGTCAGCTGGCCACCATCGGATCTGATGTGGTGATCAAGTGTATCGTCAAAGGAAATCCACAACCTGCTGTCTCATGGAGGGTCAATGGACATCCACTGCATGGTACAAACCCTCATGTCCATGTTACTGAACCTTAACCCTCAATTAACATTCAGTTCTGCTTACAAAACAAAACAAAAGGTTGTGACTGCTGACTTCTGAAAATTGACATTTTTAGGTATCTTTATAAAAAGATTTAATAAATCACAAGAGTGTATCTGAAAACTGTGTCCCCTGCTTTGTGGTCTGTTGTGTGTAAGTGCAATTCATTAAAGCTGCGATCAGTAACTTCTGGGGCAAAAAGTGAACAAAAGAACATGACTGATCAGTGATTAACACAATCTCTTTACCTTACTCTGATAAACAACAGTATGCTTATAATTAATATTATATACGGTTGATGTATGTAAAGAAAAGTATGTAAATTAACCTGCAATTTTAGGTTTCAAACGTAGGTGGCGATAGGTAGGCGAAAGTTACCGATTGCAGCTTTAGTAAAATAGAAGATTGTTTCTTTGTATAAAATTATAAATCATTTTCATAAAGATTTTCATGAAGATATTTATGATCAATATATAATACGTACAGTGATTATGAACATACTGTTATTACAGCATGCATACGTATATCATAATGTATGATAACTACTATATAGTATGATAAGGTATATAATATAGTACTATATAGTATGATAAGGTATATAATATAGTACTATATAGTATGATAAGGTATATAATATAGTACTATATAGTATGATAATTACTACTATAACAACTGTAAACATGTTGTTTTTGTGTATATCAGAGGTCTCAACATCCAACAGGAAGCTGTTGAAAGACGGCACCATATTTATCCACAATGCAAACCCTGATAACAGCGCCGTTTACCAGTGTGAGGCTACAAACAGACACGGCAGCATCCTGTCCAATGCCAACATTATGATTATGAGTAAGTAAACTGCAGCGTAATCACCCTCTGTTGCATTAACAGTAGTTGTTTGTTGCATTGTGATGGTGATTTTGCATTGGGTAATGATTAGCAATCTTTACCTGTTGAGATTTGAGTACAAAATGTTCCCAGCTGTACAATTTCATGCGTTCATGCCGTTCAACGCAAGACGAAAACAAATTAAAGCAATAAAGCCGTTAAGTGAGATGCTGTGCGTCACAGGGATTTGGCGGTTAAGAGGTGCTGTTAGCCACAGGACGGAGCAGGGTGCTGAAAAACCCTTTAACTGTGGTAAAATCACTGTAGCACTTTGCTTCTAAGAGCTTATTGCTTTAATAAAGTGGTGGAAACCGTAATATCATAAAAGATGCTCACGAGCGGTGAGTGTTTATCTTCTGTAATAATTAATTATAATTATTTTAATTAATAATTACAATAAACCATGCTTTGGCCGTCTTGGTGCTTTAATATAGAATTCAGTTGTTGTGTCATCACAGGTGTGTGTATCAGCCCAGCAAACAGGGAACGTTCTCAGAATGTTGGCTAACGTTCTGGCTCTAAACGTTCTCTTAAAGTTCTCAAAAAACAAGAGCTTATATATCATAAACGGTAAACATCAAAAACGTTATTTTTAAGTTGTCAGTGGAGCATTTTAAAAACTTTACTGAATAAGGTTCTTATAAACAAGCAATGTGTTAATACAACATCTGAAAAAACGGGAAGTTTTGACGATTTATATAACATTCAAATAAATGTTTTTAACATTTTTGTTACTTAATGGAAACGTTAGGGAAACGTTGGGAGACTGTTTTATAAAACATAAAAACTCGACTCAAGACATTGAATTGAATCGTTCCATTTCAGAAGGGTTTTCAAATTGGAAATTCATTGTTTCATTCAGTCCTAGCCAAACCGCTGTGGTACTACATATTGTGTCCCAGGCCACGAACAAGCATCTGTTTTTTTGTTGCTCTGCACACAACCATAAGCACAGCTGTGATATGGCCAGTGGACGGCCCTTGGGTTCCTTTAGGGCGAGTGGAAAGGTCCTGGTGATAGCACGCAGCCAGCAGGGTGGGCCGGTTCTGTCCGGTCTCATCTCCAGACGTGCCTTCCCTCGGGCGAGAGAGCTCTTTTGTGTGCAAACAATTTCTCCTTTCTGCATTCACATTCAGTTACAGTACCAAAAGCATGTGTTGCTTTCATCTGAGAGATAAAATAAGCTGCTAAGGATCCTCACTTAAAAAATATGAAAAGAAACATAAAAACACAATATGGAAAATATCTTTCAACACACCCGCTTAGGGCAGCCGTACATCCTCTGGTAAACAGGAAGCGACTGCTGCAAGGGCAATAAAGAGAGTTTTTCCCTCAACTGATAGCAACACAACACGTCCAAGGCCAGAGATAAAGAGACTAATCGAATCCTGTTTTTTTTCCCGGTTTTTAATGGCACAATGCTGATAACTTTCCGCAGATATACAGCCAGTGATGTTAACAGAAAACAATCTTCAGTACACAACAGTGGAGGGGAAAGCCGTCGTCATGAACTGCAAGGTCTTCAGCTCGCCTGCCTCCAGCATCACCTGGTGAGTAGAGCCAGCAGCACTGGCAGTTCTCGTGTGGGCCAGCAGAGGGCAGCGCAGCTCTAGAGCTGTGTGACTGCAGTAATAGTCTCTCGTGGTTTCCCTGTGGGAGGCCGTTTACTCAAGGGTGGGGCCCTCGGGCTCTTCTCAGCACTGTGGTAATGAGGCAAACTACTCATGTGAATCTGTAACTGTGCCACTGTTAAAGCAATAACAGAGGCTGGGCTAACTGTGGTGCCTCAAAAGAGAGACCAAACAGAGCCTTTTATTAAATTCATAACATTTATATACATACCCTAAAGCCGGTTTTTATATAACATTTCTTTGGATGGTGACACGGAGAGGAGAATCAAGATACATTTAATTCTTCTTATACGTAATATACAGTATATATAATGTCATAACATTAAAATTCAGCACACAGGGTTTCACTAAAACAGCAGAGACAAATGTAGCATGTTTTGCACTCAGGAAAAAAGTACACAGACTTGCCTGATATTTCATTGAAAAACAAATACTTGCATAAAAGAGTCACGTTATTGGATAGATCTGACGCAAAAGAACTTATAGTAAAACTAGGTTTAGTGTCCTGTCCTACATTAGTAGTAGCGCACACACACAGCACTGTTACCTGAAAATGACCTGGTTGGTTTATGACTGCACAGGAGTAAAGCTGACAGTGCCAACGCAGTGGAAGGAGAGAGGTTCTCTGTTCATAAGAACGGTTCGCTGGAGATCCATAATGTGATCAAAGATGACACGGGCGAGTACTCTTGTTTTGCTCAAAACACAGAGGGCAAAGTTGCCATTGCTTCAACACTCGAGGTCAAAGGTAAGAGAAACAGATGGTCTGATGGGAAATCAATCACAGCGAATGGGCTCGTCTCAATTCTCAGAAGCTGTGTTTGAAAATGGAAATTCTGTCCTGATGTTCGCTTCTAAATGAAGCGATGTGGTTCTACTCTTGGCCCGTTCTGGAGATTTGTGTGTTCTCTCTCAGATCCCACCAGAATCGTGGACCCTCCAGAAGATTTGCGGGTTTTGGCTGGAACCAACATCCAGTTTTCGTGCCAGGCGGAGTTTGATCCATCCTTTGGTAGCGATTTCGAGATTCTCTGGGAGAAGGACGGCGTAGCTCTCAACGGCAGCGAGAACACACGGTGAGATTTCGAATGATGTCATTTCTTCACGACAGTAAATGTCAGCGCGTGGGAGGCGTGTCTAATCAACATCTTTGCTGTTGCCGTAGATACGTGCTGGATGCAGGAGTTCTGGAGATCATCAATGTCAGCTTTGGGGATCAGGGCTTATATGTGTGCGTGGCCAGAACCCCAGCGGATCAGGATGCAGCTGGAGCACAACTCTCAGTTGTGGGTGAGTTATGGGCTTCTAGACGGGTCAGGAAATTTGAAGAAAAGAGAGGAAATGGGTTTAGAACATGACGCAGACCAGATTAAACTACCCTCTTCACCACAGCTGAAATGAGAGACAACATCACTCGATGAAAGAGCTGAAAATAATACTCGCAGACTTGTGTCTGTTTATAAAAAGAGCAAAAGCACAAAATTTAATGAGGCTTTTTAACCGGAAGGCCCTGGAGTGTGATATATTTATAAATCGGTGTAGACTACTGTATTGTTTCTTACAGTACTTTAATATAACGTTCCTTAGATGTTGCTGATCCACCAGAAGATGTGACACTGTCTGAACGCAATGGAAGAACTGTGAAGCTGCAGTGGACTCCAGGAGATGATCACAACAGCTCCATTACTGGTAACATTTTCTGTTTTTACACGACTAACCGTGTATCGCAATTCTTTAAAGCTGCAATTCGTAAATTTTTTGTTTAAAAATCAACAAATTCGGTTATTAAGCAAGTACATGACAGATCAATGTTCAAAACTGTCTTTTTATCGTACTCTGATTCCCAACGGTAAGTTTATAATAATTTATTGGTTTGATTTCCTGGGAAATGTCAGCGTGATTGTCGAGTCAGTAAAGAAGAAATCACAGCTACTGTATCGTGTATGTGGGTGCTGAGGATGATGGCGCGTTTCTAGCTATATTTTATTTACAGTTTAGAATTTAAACTTCAGAAAAAAAACTCACGAGTACCCTGCAATTTTATGTTTCAAACAGAGATGGCGATAGAGAGGCAAAAGTTACAGATTGCAGCTTTAAGAAGAGACCCAGATGCGTAAAATAATCTAAAGTCATGAAAGACCAACGACTGCGTGTGAATTCTTACTCTAATTGCTCGCGAAAAATAATCAGCGGTTAATTGTGCAGCCGTAGTGTATTATAGCTGCACTGATTTTACGATAATTACCGCGCTATAATAATTGAGATAATTTTATAAAACAGTTTTATTGTGGACTCTTGAAATACATTTCTAATTGCTTGATTATACTTATAATTACGCGCAGAGTTCGTTATAGAATATGAGGAGGACCAGTTCGAGCCCGGCAGCTGGAAGGAGATGATGAGGGTACCAGGAAACCATCACTCGGCCCTGCTGAAGCTTCACGGACACGTGGACTACAGTTTCCGAGTCTCCGCTGTCAATGAGGTTGGAAGAGGTCGGGCAAGCCAGGCCTCCGAAAGATACAAAACACCCGCATCAGGTCTGTAACTTCTCCTAGCACCCGGTACTCCCAACCAATTTTCATCCAGTGCGAGCAGCGAGGCACACCTCACCGCCTCCTGAACTTTAAAACATTCAAACTTGTGAGATAATTGATTTTCCCTGTCGTTTAAGCTCTAGTCTATAAAGTGCATATTTCACAGGCCATTTTTCTTTTCTTTTTTCCACTAACAATTTCACCTCCAACAAAATCCATATTTCTGCTCTTTCCAAAAGCACCTGACAAGAACCCCGAAAATATCAAGATCGAAGGTCATTTGCCACATGAAATGGATATCAACTGGGAGGTACGACGCTAAACGTTCAATTCCAATAGTCTTCAGCGATAGCTAACATTCAAAGAACTGGAAGAGATAAAGGAGGGCTCTCGAATACGGAGTTTCATTTATTTCTCAGAGGGAAAGTGCAAACTAACAGTGTCAGTTTTTAGGTTCCAATTATCGATAAGCGTATTTCCCAAGATAGGAGTTTTGCATAGCAAAACAGCGTTATCGCTGTCGGCGGGCTGTTGGAGGCATTACAAAGCCCTGCTGAAATTGATCTCTCTGGACACAGGTTTCCATCAAAAGGGACACGGCATGAGGCTTTGATTAAAAAGTAAAGGGAAACAGATATATGAATTCAGATTGCCACACAATAGTGAATATTTTCGGCAGTCTGTCGACCATTACTAAACCTCCTTTTCGTGACAATGAAGTGACACTTTTGGAATTATGAGGAGCCTTATTGTTAAAGGTGGACGTTAACATATAATTGCATTTGATACAGTTCTTGAGCTAAAGAGTAAAGAGGAAATTTAGCTGTTGTACCTCAGAGCCGTGTTAATAAAAGTCCATTTGTTATGTTATGTGACATGGTGACAAAATGCTGACAATGAAGCTGGTTTATCGGCCTATAATGCAGAAGATCCTTCAATAGTTGTAAAGATACTGTGCGCTTGAGTGACCAGTGACCAACACACACACACACACACACACACACAGACAGTCACAGAACATTCTGTGCAGCCTCAGAAGTATGTGAGAAAAATCTGAAGGTTTCCTGAAACGCAGTTAAATAAATGGACAGTGTTTCAGCTGGAGTCCATCTGCGTGTTCACTGATTATCAGTGTGAAGCCGAGATGGACAGAAGATGTGTGTGTATTACACAGTGCTGATTAATTCGTGGGAGGAGTGTTCACCAACAGCGAAGAGAATAAAAGTTCATAGCTGCACAAATAAAAGACCACAGAGGCCATATGTTATGCTTTGTCTGTTATGTTATATTATATTAGGTTATATATGTATATATACATTGCTTTGCAGAATATATACATTATACGTACATACAAGTACATATACAGGCATGTTTTATGTGTGTGTGTGTGTGTATAAACAGAGAGAAACATGTTTTTTTATATATATACATATATGCAATTCAAAGATATATATATATATACACACATTACTCTTTCCTGTCAGTTAACAGAGTTCTTTTGTTCTGTTATCACAGCCGCTGTTACCCATCGAACACAACGGACCACGTCTGGAGTACAAAGTAAGCTACAGAATACTGGGTACTGAAGACTGGTCGGAACACATCGTGAAGAGGCACTCGTTTGTGGTCAAAAACACCCCAACGTTCGTCCTTTACGAGATCAAAATTCAGGCCAAGAACCACGCCGGCTGGGGCCCGGACCCCAAAATAATAACGGCGTACTCAGGAGAGGACTGTGAGTGGAAACAACCTCCATTGTGTTCTAGCGGTAGAGATGAGCGTATGCATTCAAATGAAGCCACGCTATTGACTTTCACTCACTGTCAAAAGTGTTGCGCATGTTTACCTTTGAGAGCATACAAAGCAGGTGAAGATTTTCAAAGACGCATCTTTTCTTAACCTTTCCTCCTTCTGTAAGGGTCTTGTTCCATTGCAAATAAGCAATGCCCTGTAAACAGGAACCCGCCTCCTTCCGCAGAAAGTGCACTACACGTGTGACACGAATATCAACAAAGCTGCCGGGCAGAGCAGACAGATGAAATACCGTCTTGCCTTTACACAATATCCAAACGCTAGTACTGCTACAGCGATTTGTTTGGCCTTATTGAGGAAATTAAACCGCACAAGGGGCAACGATTTCCTCACTTGCGGTCTTTGTAGTCATCCGTGGACTGACAAATGAAACGCTATCGTGGCTATGAGCTATTTACGTTTCCAGTCTAATTATTCTCGTGCCTTCAGTTTTCTATTCGACTCGATGTTATCTCAGGTCGCCGTGACTCTGTGTGCTTAGTTTAGTTCCCTTCTCTTGCTCGGTCTTCCTCTCCTTTATTTTCCTCTTATTTTAGTACGTGTTTGCTGGTGTTGGGGAGTAGCTCACTGTAAAGTAGCAATGCTTAGCTAGCTTAACTACATTTAGTCAGGCACTAGTTCAGCTGTTTTCTGGTAACAAGGTACTTTATCATGCTAAGGCTGTTACAGTATCAGATTTTAACCACATGGTTATCATTATAACAGTAATATTGCGGTATGTATTGCAATAAAAAGCAATAATGCTAACGTCAATAATGCTATAATTCATCTTTGATTTTATTTAGTGTTTTATTTTTGGCCCATGACTCGCGTTTAGAATACAAGTGTAGCTATTGCGGGCTCTTGGGGCAAAATGTTAAATGGGGGCAATAGCGCCACCTACTGTGTTAAGTGTCAACCAGATATTGCTGCTGAATTATTCACGATTTTTTCACATGTAGTGTAAATATATTGGTATATTGTGACACCCCTAATTTACATTGTAACATAAACTTTGTTTTAAATGTAAATTCACCTGTTTAAGTGTAATGTTATCAGCCTAATCGAATCTTGTGTCAACATAGCTTTGACTAAATTCTACGCTTTCCTAATTGGAAAGTTATATTTTTAAAAAGTAATTGCAATAACAAAAATACTTGTTGTTAGTGGCGTGTAGCGTCACTTTGATTTTTTTAGCTTCTTTGAATTACGTAGCTTGTAGCTTTCAAAGCTTCATTGCTGTTTGCTAGGATTTATTCCACATGATCAACCGTCGTTCCTTTAGCGAGTGTCTGTGTAAACTGTCTGTGAGCATGCGAACGTGCTGTTTTGTTTATATAGATCACTTAGTTTCTGTAGAGTAAATAACATTTGTGTAGGCAATTTGCGAAGTGCACAAAATGCAGTTATGAAACGTGAAAACAATACTGTAGTCCATAGCTCTAAATAAACAACATTTACCCCTGGCGCCGTTTTTTCGCACGATTACACACAAAATCACATTTCTTAGTCCTTGTACTGTGGCTACATCTGAATCTAATTCACAGGCATTATTCTGATGTAGAGAACGTGTCATTTGAATATGGTGGCAATATACAGTTATTGGTAATATCTTGTTTTCACGATGGCGTGTGTTTTTTTCCACAGTCCCGTCAGCAGCACCAGAAGACGTAGCTGTGGAGGTGATGAACAGCACAGTGGTGAAGGTCAGATGGGCCCATGTTCACAAGGACAAGCTGCATGGACATCTGGGGGGCTATAAGGTAATTCTTCACCAGCATTTTGCTTTTTAGCCACAGTTTAAAGACCAGTGACCCCTCCCCCCTTTCTTGACCTTGCAGCTCCTCTTGTCCCCCCATGAGCCGTCAGAGCAATCCACATGTGTTCTATATCATAATTAGTGCAGAAAGACAAGAGACGGTGTTGCTCTGTGGTGTCTTTCTCCTCTTGTTTCTTAACCGTGCCTCATAAACGCTGCAGGTGAACTGGTCTCGACAGCGCAGTCTTCTGGACTCAAAGAAATCGCACGTCGACAACCATACCCTGACATTTTCTGGAGAGAGGAACCATGCGGTGGTAACAGGTCTGAGGCCGTTCTCTGAATACCGCCTCATCGTCATGGCCTTTAACGGCCGGGGAAACGGACCTGGAAGTCACCCAGTCAGTTTCAAAACCCCTGAGGGAGGTGAGTAAGGAGAAGACTCTGTGAACTCCTGAGCTAAAAATAAAATCCACTTGACTAATGCATGAGATGGATACCAGTGCTCCTCACCATGAGATGGATACCAGTGCTCCTCACCATGAGAGTTTTGTGGCTTTTAGACTGTTTGTTCATTTTGCATCCCTATGCACCTAAACGGTCGTGCATTAATGCGTAGCACACAACACTGTTTTTGTTTAATTAAATGTTATCTAGAAGTAGAATATCACTCCCCCATTTTAAACATATATACTTATATATCCAGCTAACGGAGAATGTTCGTAGAACGTTGGCTAACGTTCTCTTAAAGTACTCTTGAGTTATCAAAACTGTTCTTGCAGTAGTAGATCTAGTAGTTGAGTAGATCTTCTTAAAGTTATATATCATATACCAAAAGTGTTGTTCTTAAGTTGTTAGTAGATTGTTTTTAAAAGTTACAGAATTTAATAACTTTCTTATAAATAACATTCTTATAACCAAACATTAATGTTAATACGACGTTTAAAAAACTGTTCATAGACAAAAAAAATTGTGATTTAAAGGAAACGTAAAAGAAATGTTTTTACAACCTAAAATTGTTAGCTGGGTATACACATGACACATAAAAAACATGCTTGTTAATAAATTAAATAATATTGTTGTCATTATGATTTATTCTCTCTCTCTCTGTCTGTCTGTCTGTCTCTCTCTCTCAACCTCACCTTCAGTTCCTGGTCAAGTGGCTGCTTTCAGAGCTACAAACATCCAAAAACACAAGGTGACCTTGACCTGGTCTCCTCCTGTGGATGCTAACGGGGTTCTAATTGGCTACGTCCTGCAATATCAGCTAAGTATGTGAACATCACATTTCCATTTTGTTCATAACACTTGCTATAAAAATCTAAAGCACGCTGCGAAGGGCGCGAGTACACAGCCTTCCTGTTTCTCGTTTGTGACGTGGCCTGTGGCACTGGCACATTACCAGGCATTATATAGCATTCCTACATTAAGGACGTACAATGCAAACGCAGTGAATCGTGATTTCAGTGAGTCATTTAGAGCCGTAGGCCAGGCTACACAAGCGTATATTTTATGACACAATGTTCCTCGTGTTGCAGGCGTAGATTTGGATGTCAAAAAAAAACGCGATAGTGTTCTTCTATGGTTCTCTCATTATGTCGAGTGATGCACACAACTCGCCACTAGGAGATATTGTTGTGCCACCTTCTATGAGGGTGGCCGCAGTGTTGCATTCATCACAGGCTCTTGTATTGCGGATATCACTGCACAGGAACTCTGTAAAACACAGTTGAATACTGTATTTACTAAATGATTTATTGAAAACAATTACCTTGAGTTGTTTAAGTTGCCTCACTTAATTTGCTTGTTTTTATTATACCGTCCTATTATACGAAATTAAAGACGCACCGGCGAATTAAGAAATCATTTTCCGTGCGCGATAAGAGTATACTTTGGTTTTAATTAGGATTTACAGCGAGTCGCAGAACTGATTACATAAACGCAGAAGGTTAACGATGCACACCCCGCTAACGTAATGACACGTGGTGGATCAAATCTTTTACAGAATTCATTTAAATTGAAAGGTTGCTATTTAAAGTTTAACATTGTTTTCGTGGAGATGAAACATTAAATTGCAACATTAAATTGATTTTTGAAAGATGAATGTTGTCAGTTTCGTAGCAGGTTTTCCTAACTCACCACTGCCTTTCCCTCCAAGCTCACGCCATTGGCCGGTCCAGCAGTTGACATGGTGCACTACTCTTCCCCTGCTTTTTGGGAAGTAATTATTATGTTTAATGATTGTTAGCAAACAAAAGCAGCTTTGCATGTTAAATTGTGACTTCAAGATCAAGCTTTTGGGGCAGTAGAGCTGGTACTGCGGTGAACGAAGGCCCATGCAATGGTCGAGGAAGACCTCTTGCTAAATATGGCTACCCAACACTGTCCTTACAAAGACTTCAGGCAGAATGTCAGACCACATAATTAATATTCATAAACCAAGCTATTAAGTTTTAGATGATGTCCTCCCCCTCAACTTTTCAGCTTATACGCCTTCGGAAGAAAGTGTTTTTACATAGCAAAATAGACTTTTCTAGTGTAAAAAAAGTCTGCCAGTGTAAAAAAAGGTTGTCAGTGTAAATTCGAACACTTAAAAAATAAGAGCACGTAGCTAACGCCGAGCTCAAGGGAAAGACATTTATGGGACCATCAGAATCAAACTTTGCTAAACGACGCCTGTGTGACGCGGCGACCCCACGCTGTCCTACATGCATCGTCCCGCAGTAGAGCGCTAGCATGGGTATCGGCACCACACAACACGCATCCAGATCCAGGCAGGAGTGATGACGAAGCTGATGATGATGGGTACAGTCTGGGAGGTCTCATCGGCTAATTATGTTTGATGCTGTAGCTGATCGCGGAGGCCAAGTGTCAGGGTGCATATTAAAGGAAGAGACGTTTTCATCAGGAGAGCTGGCTGCAACCATTGTGCTCCCTTTGAAGTGAGCTCCTTGAAGTCCCCTCTAAGAAAGTGTTGCGTAAAATGCCGATGAGAGAGCGCACAGCTGTCCTCCTCGAACGGAAAATAGCATTTGGGATTAAAGGGCCATCACACACATGGCTCACAGCCAGATCCAGCCACGCTGAAATCGTACAGTTAGCGCCTCGCATATTGGAAATTGTTATTATTGGAAGTGTTTTTT
>JAZGTI010005271.1:12894-25798 GCA_036877585.1 Botia kubotai | reverse complement strand
AAGTGATCTTATGTGGCTTGTTAGGACAGAAACTTGGATTAACATGGAGGAGATTTTATCAGTGGTTGCTCTGTTGCAGTGTTAGTTCTGTGTGGGTACTAGTTAACAGTAAACTGTAAACTAGAACTATGATTCACTGTAGCGATACAGGATCTGCTGGAAGGGCACAGCCATTAACATGTCTCTCTCTCTGTCTTTCTCTCTCTCTCTCTCTCTGTCTTTCTCTCTCTCTCTCCCTGTCTCTGTCTGTCTCTCTCTCTGTCTTTCTCTCTCTCCCCTTCTCTCTCTGTCTCTCCCTCTCTCTGTCTCTCTCTCTCTCTGTCTCCCTCTCTCTGTCTCTCTCTCTCTCTATGTCTCTCTCTCTATGTCTTTCTCTGTCTCTCTCTCTTTCTCTCTGACATACAACAATGAAGCTCACATGTGAGGAGAGAATAAACAGCCCTGACCGTGACGTTCTCTTGAGCTCTCTCAGGACAGACTGTTTACTTCTCACTTGCATTAATTTCTTCTGAGTAATCGCCAATAGCAGGTCGGTTTGGATCGGTAATGCATAAGAAATTACGCTGTCATAGGTGAAGCCAGCACTGGTGTCTTCTAGATAGGGAGATGAATTGGGTTATTTATATCTTATATCTGATCCCGGTTCCAGGAAACGACAGAATTATGGTTTTGGCCTAGACTGTCCCCTTATTCATTAACTGGATTATTAATCTTCTTTGGTAAAGCAATGCAAATATTTCGGCAACAGATAAATAATAACTGCAGAAAGATAAGTCACAACAAGGCTAAACAGTGGCATTTGGATTTTGTTTTTTATTATAAATACATATTAGTGATCTTTAAAAAGACTAACTCTTTTTACTAGGTAACTCTTTTTACTAGAAAAATATGTTTTTAGAAACAAATTTGTTAATGTGTCTATATAATTTTCATTGAAAAGCATTAATGTATTTCTCTGTAACTGTATGACAATTATAAAACTATTGCCAATTTGTGCCAATACGTGTTTGTGTGTCACTGTTTTTCTGTCACCGATTGTCCCCACAAAGATGGTAAAACGCACGCACACCTACATTGTGAGAACCGGCCAGGGGTTCCCTTGAGGGAAAGTGATTATTAAACGCACTAAATGATGCTTTGTTCGAAAATATCAAAAGGTTTCTGTGATGGTTAGGTATAGCTGTGAGGATTAGAGGATAGAATATACAGTTTGTACAGTTTAAAAGTCATTATGGCTTTAAAAAGTACCCACAAATCACAGAAACCAAATGTGTGTGTGTGTGTGTGCACCGTTTTACAATAAAGGAGCCCTGAATGTTAAATCAAGTCAGATTTAACACATTGACCCAGTTTAAAAGCAGCAGAGGTTAGTGGCCTCACTCACACTGCATCGACTGTGTGTGATAAACTCCTAATTAGAGGGGAAATGCCAGACTTGCCTTGACAGACTCAGAAGAGCCATCTTTGCCTGCCGTTGTTGTGCACAGAGAGGGGCCTTCATTAAATTCCACATTTGTTCTGACTAAATTTAAATGGAAAAATCACTGTTATTTCAGGATTAGACCCCCTTGGGTTCTGGATATGGGGTTTGATATATAGTACAAGGCCATTTAAAGTGTTTACCGCGATATGGCTAACATTTGTGTTTGATAAGCCCTCTCGAAAACTATCAGTGGTTTGCCAGCTATTTTCCTGTCACCAGTTGTAACTGAGTGCTGGGATGATTGCCTTGTAGTAAATCTAACACTGTTTCATGGATATGCGTCATCAGTCTTGCCATCGTACCATTTGAGCTTAAAACAATATTTGCTTTTAGGTGAACATTCAGTAATATTAGATTGATTTGGGTTGTTAGCTGGACACAGTACAGTACATTAATACTAATCCCAGTACATTTCCACTTCTAATAATGTGGTTGTGTGAGTGTGCTGAGATTTCCTGTAATACGTCCCTGTGTGTATTATGCTTGTTATTATTGTCATAACATATGTAGCTGTATATTCCATATCAGCTTTGTGTCGTATATGTGCGATTTTCGCTGGTCGCTTGGAAACCTATCTTTGTTTTCTTTCTGAAACTGGGGCAGTGAGGTCCATAGCAAACGCTGTGGTATGTTAATAACTGGTTCATTTATTAGTGTGACTGAATGTAATTTTATTGCCTATAAATAAGAAGAGCGCCGGTCCCAAGAAATGATTTATTGAGTGTTATGTTTTTCAGCCTCCAGATGCAGCTGCATTATTGAGGTCTTCGCTGTTTTGCTCTTAAAGGAATCATTGAGGCTTGTGGAACATTTGAAGGACAGTTGAAATTTATATTGGTGTTACTTTTTGTGTATGACTGGAAAGCTTTTTGGAAGTTTTGCACAAGTACGCCGTTGGGTGAGGATTCTGCCCCTTGAAACCCTGGGCAGTTTTGACTTACATGAGTCGATGTCACACTCAGAGCAAAATGGCTATGATGACCACTGCAGTTTATTTATGACATCTTATTTTTGCTGTAAGAATCATGCATGCCATATTTATATACGTGAATGATAACTGATAGTTACAACTATAACTGTAAAACTTGCTAGAATATAAATACTGTAGTTATTAATGTTGTGTCTAATATTTCTGTATCAGAAATGTTAGACACCACTGTAGTTCCTGTAGCTTTGTCGGTAGAGCATTGCATTAGCAGCACAAAAGGTTGTGGGTTCGATTCCCAGGGAACACATGTACTGACTATATGTGTAACTTGAATGTACTGTAAGTTGCTTTGGATAAAAGCATCTGCGAAATGCGTACATGTAAAAATATAAAATGTAAATATATCTTTGACAAAGTATGAATAAAAAAACTGGATAAATATTAAAAGATCAAGCCATTTATAGTAAAATATGTAGCCTTGAAGAACAAATTATAAATTTAACTGTTCCATAATTGACAAATACCACATGTTTTAATGCAGTGATTGTGTATGTCTAGTTTTATTTAGCCACTGTGGAGAATAAGAATGCTTATCTCAGCAGTCACAGCTAGCACACAGCAGCTGCTGGTGGACAAATTAAGGGCACAAGCAATGCTTGTCTTTGTGCAACTAGAGCTTCATATATAGCCTATATATATATATATATATATATTTCTGTGTCATGCAAGATCTGGGCATCTGGGCACTGACACTTAACCCACTTAGAATTATAAATACATTTGCATAAATAAATAGGTGCGTGTTCCGAGCTTGATTTAGCATAAAGAGACTCTTACACTTAGCTGTCATCGTTTATGAGGGTTGCCTACCTCTGCATCCTCTGTGTCTTTCACACTAGTCAGTATATATGGCTTTGGTTTGCTATATTAGTCCGGAACTCGATGAACTCTCACTGCCAACATGTTCAAGAAAGTGAACAGACCATGATTTGTAACCCTAAAGTATTCTGTAAAGCCATACGTTTCAGAGCAAGCTCGGCTATTAGGAAACATTTTCAGAATGTTGGCTAACTGTAATAGTTCTGTCAAAGTTCTGTCAACGTTCTGTCAAAGTTCTCAAAAACCACTGTTTTTTTACATTATATATCCTATATCAAAAATGTTATTCTTAAGTTGTTGGTGAAATGTTTTAAAAATGTTACAGACATAAAACTGTTTGAATAATGTTCTTATAACCAATAGAACGTTAATACAATGTCTAAAAAACAGACATTTTGTATGGTCCTAGAACCTTTTAATGTTTTTGTTACTTAATGGAAACATTAGAGAAACGTTATTACACCCTAAAATTCTTAGCTGGGAAATTTCTGTTCTCTGCGGCCAAATGTCTGTCGTTTAGTGTAATCAATAACATATGCTGCTGCTCTGGAAACTGGAGACCAGGAGAGACTGAAAGCTGTGATTTTTATCATTAATTATTTGGTTGATTTATAGATTCATTGTTTGTGTGTACAGTGCATGCATGTACATTAGTATGACTCATTCACAATGAGCTGAATGAGAGAATCTTAATCAAAAGATTTGCAGTTAATTATTAACGTAAACAGAGCAATTCAGAGAGCGTACCCTCAGGAATGGCCAGGTTTGATCTTTGCGTGTTTCCTCGTCTATCAGCAAATCAATCTCTTCTATATCCCGTCCAAACTAAACAGAGATTAGCCGAAAGTTGAGTTTCCCCTCATCTTCTCTGTGGGGTAATGGAGCGCGCTGTATCTGGTGGAATTGGTCTTCCAGTGCTGTGTGGAGTCCCTTGGGGGCTGGACGAGAGGCTCCAGCACGGGGCCTCCATTGTTTACACTGATGGATTCCAGATGCTGGCAGAGGGAGCAGCCAAACTGCAGGGGCCTACGCCAAAAAACCAGGAAGAGGTCCAGCGCTATCTGGAATACTTGGAAAACATTGCTTAGCTTTGTAATAACCTAGAAAAGTGAAAGGGCCAAAATCTGTGCTGCATTATGAGTGACCGCTGCATATGTGTTGGTTTCAGAATTCAAAATAGTTTGTTTAGGAAATATTTACTGTACGGTCAAGAGGAATTTGACCAAAGATCCAGCTGGTTTGCTAAACGTGTGATGTGATTCAGCGATGCGTTGAAAAGCGATCGAGTTATGAGTGTATCTGATGTCACAATGGTTGTAATTGTGCACCGAGGTGTTGTGTTAATGACCAGTTTTTGGTGATTAATAGCTTCCTTTCCTTCCACGGTATGAGCACAGGTCCAAAATCAGCTGTTCTAGACTCTCCAACACTAATCATCAAAATAACAAAAACCTCAAGCTGACCTCAGGTCAGCAACTAAAGCTATTATGTGTCAATATCAACCTGCTCTCTCAGTGGGGGTTTTAGAGTCACCGTGAATTCCTCAAGCAGTTGATTTTTCCTAACAGTGACACGTTTTGAGCAGACAGATTTATCATTTTACACCACACCTGTTTTCTCCTGTCAGTCTCTGTGATGCTGTCCTTGCCTTTCAGACATAAAAAGAGACAGCTGCACCCGCAAAAATGAGACAGAAAGAGGCAAGAAAACACTAGCTTCATTTAGACGCTCCGGTGGGATTAATAAATAACAGCAGCATGCACCTGACTGGAATGCTCGCTGGGCTCCGGAAATCACACGCAGCTGATGAGCTCAACACTGTCATTCTTGTGCGCCAGACTCTGGGAAAGGCCATCTGCAGGCTCTGCGTTGGCCTCGCCTGAATCTGCTCCAGTCCAGACAGAGCTCCGCTTGATCCGTTCACACATTGTGATGCTAATGACCCAGAACTTGGTAGCACACGCTGGTACCTTCAGCGTGTTTACATGTGTAAAGCGCAGCCGTGACACCAATTGACAGCACTTATGTAGAACCTCAGCTGACAATTTTAGGTTGTAAGAACGTTTCCTTAATGTTTCCATTAAGTAACAAAAGCATTACAAATGTTTAAAGCATCCAGTTTTAGATGTTGTATTAATGTTATTTCTTGCTTACAGAAACGTTATTCAAACTTTTTAAACTGTAATGTTTTTAAAATGTTCTACTATCAACTTAAGAATAACAGTTTTGATTTGTATAATATATATTATGTTAAAAAAAGTTCTAACATTACTGCAAGAATGTTTTGGAAAATAGCTCAGCTGGTAGAGCATTGCGTTAGCAGGGCAAAGGTTGTGGGTTCGATTCCGAGGAGAGCACATACTGATTTATCACATACTGATAAAATGTATAACTTGAATGTACTGTAAGTCTGACTAATGTAATGATAAATGTAAATTTATTATGCAATTGCTGAAACTTTAAGGGCATTTAGGAACATCCTTAACTGGAAAATTGATTCATTAATAAAGTAAATACTGTTGATAAAATAAAAAACAGAACGTTTTCCTTTAGGTGTGACATTAGGGTTTGGGTTCCTAATTCTAATTAGTTTTAAAAATGTACAAATGTAATACTTGAAATGTGTGTTTGTGTGTGTGTGTGTGTACTGCATATAGAAAAGTTCAGCTGTGTTTAGCAGCCACTAGTTTTTTGTGTTCTGTGCTCTGTTTCTCAGAAATGCTGTTTTCCTGCATGAATGTACGCCAGCGAGTTCATCTTTATTTAGATCGGCCAGATTTGGGTGACATTTGCAGAAATGAGGAATGAATTAGACTGTTTGTTGTGGTAGGCTAGTTATCCAGGACTATGTGGGTTTCCTAATGTTTGATTAGCCTGACTTCATGCGCGCTTTGTGTGCTGCTACATTTGTTGTGTAAGTGAAGAACTAAAAAACGTGTTTGGATTTTTTGAAGTCTCCTGGTGATTTTCTGCCCCGAGATTTAACATGCATTTCAAAACCAAGCCAGCAGCTGGGACCAGAATGTTTTTGTCCTTCGTTACCTTCAAGAATTCTCTTAAACGGCATAACCACTATTCCAAAAAAATTCCAGAATTTTGCACATAGAAAACTAATATGTAATTAGGTCAAAAAACGTGACATTCTTGTTTAATTAGTGCGTATGTTGTGGTGTCTGTAGATCATTATTGAATACAATGTAGCTGTTAACATGTTAAGTATATGCGAGAGTTTGTTTCTGAGGAGATTTAAGTACTGTATTCGTAGCTTATGTGATCTCTTGTCTTCTAGCACACACTGTATTTTAGAATTAAGAAATGTTTGTTCGTGTTCATAGCGGTGTCAGAAAAGCAGTTTTTTTTTCTCGTTAAAGCTGCCCAAAAGCTCTATATCATATTTCTTTTGCTATTTTTTGGATGAACTCACCCCTGAACAAACCCTTCCTAACGTTCCCCGTCATCGGATAAGTCTTATCGCCGTCGCTGCGGATGCCTCCAAACTCAGATTCACTGCATTGCTATCCCTCACTCTTCTCCTCTGGCACTCTTTTGTTAATCTGTATAGTCTTAATTCCAAACATCTGAAACGGGACTGTTAGTGTTTTCTCATGTTATACCAGTGTGGAGCTCATCTGCTTCTGATTTCCTTCCCCTTCAGTCCTGTTGGGCCTGATTGGAGGAACATCTCCAGCTGTGAGCAGTGACTGCTGTACTGTGGTATTTGTCCTGTTGGGGAGATTGGCTTTGCTGCTAGTACAGTCAGAAACCCCCCCCACACCCCCTTTTAGTCTCCGTAGGGAACACAGCTGGAGGGATGGTGAGAGATGCTCAATCTGATCTTTCTACCCCCCCGATCGGTTACAGTCACTGAATGCTTGTATCTGATGTCCTGAGTCTTCTCCAAGCCAGAGATTTGCTATGCGGAAGAGTGGCCCTGCTGTTTGGATTATACTCAGATAACAATTTTAGGTTGTAAGAACATTTCCCTAATGTTTCCATTAAGTAAAAACATTACAATGTTCAAAACGTCCAGTTTTTAGACACTGTCTTACATGATTGTTTGGTTATAAGAATGTTATTGAAACATTTTTTAAATTCTGTAATGTTTTCAAAACATTCCCACAACTTCTTAAGAAAAACGTTTTGGATAAATGAGTTATTAACATTAAAAGATTCGCTAACGTTGCTACAAGAACATTTTTGATAACTGAGTGAATTTTAAGAGAACTTTTAGAGAACATTGGCCAACGCTCTGAAAATGTTCCCTGTTTGCTGGTAGTCAAATGATGGTGTTTGGACTCACCTCACTGCTGTTGACAGGCAGTAAATATTTTACGTGTGTGTGTTTATAGTTATGTTTTCATGATGGGTGACTCTTTGGTTCACTTTCTGTTCCAAAACAATATCTATGACGCCCTCAAACAGCTGGACAGTGAAGGCCTCGCTCCAAAAACTATTAATCGTGAGGGAACGGTTTACCCAAAAATGAAAAATCTACTTAATCACCCCCAGATTATTTCCATCTCCTATTATTTTCTTTTTCTGTGTAACGCAAAAGGAACTGTGAGGCATAATTCTCAAACAGCTCTTAATGGGCTTAAATGGGCTGCTTGTATGACATCTTCATGATTCCTAAAAGTCATTTTGGAATTATAAATCATCGTACACTTTCATTGCAAGGAAAAGAGCGGTTTGGATATATGTCCTAGTTATTTTTTGTTTCACCAGAGGAATTAAAAAATAATATGGGGATATAATGACGCGAGGGTGAGTAAATGATGGCAAATACGTGTTGCTGGATGAACTCCAGTATTGCTTTAATGCATACTGCCTATGAGGTAAACATTGACTTAGAGCACGCACATCTCACTCATATCAAACATCAACACTTCCTTTAGTGTTGTTATTGATTCCCTTCCTGTCTTTTAGCTCTGTTTTCATTGGATAAACAGCTAAATTGATTTACACAAACCTGCTGTGTCCATTAAGCTCAGGGTCCGGTTAAAATGGTCGCATTACTTCTGGAGCACTGGGTAGGGTGTAAACACACATCTGAAACACACGGGCTTTGCTCTGGATTTGTTTAGACTGTGGCGTTACTGTCAACGGCGTTTGTTTGTCATTTCCCCGGTGATGGCGCTAAGTAGAGCGAGTAGAACTTTTGTTTGCCCTGTTTCCTCTGAGATCGTTTCGTTTGTAAAATAAAGAGTGTTTTGTTTTGCGCAATTGCTTATTTTTCGGGAAGAATATTCTCAAAGTAAAACAATAACATAATAAATTTCAGGTTCTATTTCATATCCTGTGGTTTTTCATGTCCATATCGTACAACCTAACTTTAATATTGGAGCTTTGTGCCACTTTGCTTGTTTAACAGTACATAATTCTACATTTTATTTTATTTTTAAATAACCATAACTGCTGCATAATCTTTTGAGCCAACCTCTCTGGGGGTACAATGTTAATTTCATCATTTTGTCAGCGTACCTCTGTTGGTGTGAAATCTATTACAAACACAACCAAAATAGGTCAGACTGCTGTAAACAGAATATCATGTGTGTTTTCTGGCATGCACCCAGCCACCACTGCAGTGCTGGATATATACAGCCTTTCCCATAGAGATGTGAATTCTTCAAGGTCGCTGTTCTGATCTGTTTTACAGAGATGCCCAGAGCTTTGGCAACCATTATAAGCTTTAGACAACTCTACGTTACCCAACATATTTTGGCCAATAGTTCATATATTTGTTTGGCTGCAGTGCAAAGAAAAAATGTCATAAACACCCGCCATCTTGAACCACAGTTTCATAACCAAACTGAAGTCCCTGCTAAACTATTTCATCAGAGGAATTAAAGTTGTTAAGAATAACAACTTTTGCCAATGTTCTCAGAACGTTCCCTGTTAGCTGGGTAATAACTGGATGTTTAAGACACCAACGATGTCAAGCACACATCAGTGATTCTGACGCCAGTACTCACACCCACGCCAGACCGCCGGCATCACGGTAGCAGACGGATCGGTACCGTCATACGGACCGGCTTGCGTCATTCTTTCTAAGAAGTTTGAAAGTAGCCAAACAACAGCCACGGACGTCATGGTTTCCAGCTGTTGTCAACCGTTCTGTTGAGAGTGGTTGAGTCATGTTGTTCAGGGTTGAGGAGAAGGGCCTTTTGCATGCAGTATGCCGGTTGGCTTTGGTTGGGTGGAGCAGATGTTAATGAGTGATATCACCTTCCGTCACTCAGATTTGAATCTCCAGGCCTGAATCTTCTCACCAGTAAAGCAGCTTTAGACTACCCTGTCCCCTTAAGAGTGTGCAATAAACAACCAGGGAAAGGGGAATTTTGTTATGCAAGATTACTCATGGTTTTGCAGGGTGTCACAGCAATTTAGTAAAAGTCACAGCCAACCAAATGGGTTCATAACAGATGGGTTCATGGTATTTTTCTGTTCTTTGTTTGTGTTTTGTGCGTTTTTATTTGCAGTGTTGAGTAGACAGGAAAACAGGAAACGACCAGAGGCATGTTTAAACCACGGCACAATTTTCTTCTGGGCTTAAAATTCACACACATGATGAAAATCATTAGAATTCCTCGTATCCAGAGCTCAGTGCTGTGCAGTGGTTTGGATACTGAGCTTTAAGGAGAAGTCTGTCATACCGCACACAGCAACTGCTTCAGTTTGAGATGATGAATCCAGTTAGCAGCTCTCTATAAATACCAACAGAATGTTTGTTGTTGCTTTTTGTGTTGTCGCAGTTAAGGGTTTGACTGACTTTCTGTTTGCGTTTATGCATTTGGCAGACGCATTTATCCAAGGCGACTTACAGTGCATTCAAGCTATACATTTGATCAGTATGTGTGTGTTTTAGTGGGATTTGAACCCACAACCTTATGTGTTGCTAACGCAATGCTTTGCTAGTTGAGCTACAAACTAGCTCACACTTGAGTTCAGTTTTTATAATAGTTGGTTTTGGACAAACTGTGCTTTAAGGGATCCACCAAAAATTATGATATTTGTGATGCTTAGGGGAAAAACTTTTTTCTTTTCGGTTAATGTCAGCATTGAGTCATTTTTTGAAATGACTCCTGTAATAAACTTCCTGATTCTCACGTATAACCGCATTCTGATGTTTTCCTCATGAAACACACCCTCTGATTTAGATGAGTTTTTTTTTTGTATTTTTGTACTCTTGTTCCTTTGCTTACAATGCAATTGCAATGTATAATGTTAATTATTTAAATGTGTGTAAGAC
The DNA here is from genome assembly GCA_036877585.1 of Botia kubotai. Taxonomy (NCBI): domain Eukaryota; kingdom Metazoa; phylum Chordata; class Actinopteri; order Cypriniformes; family Botiidae; genus Botia; species Botia kubotai. The sequence continues at coordinate 15,259 of JAZGTI010005271.1, read as the reverse complement.
AGTGCTGGGAAACGGTGAATGTGGACGTGCCGATCTGCACAATGTTTTAATTAAATACTTGAGCAAAGAAAATGAGTTTTGGTCTGCGCAGAAAACAAGTCACCAAGCAGCTGGTTGGTCCAGTCCATCTACAAATACTTGTCATAAGATTGCTTATGAGCCAGTTCTAAAGCCAGTCACAAATGTTACTGTGCTGGTTTTAGAGCATGTATTAAGCCTTTTATCACCAATAAACAATACGCGCTATATATTGTAATGTATTCCTTCTCTTACTATTGAAGCAGTTACTGTTGTAATTTCATAACATGTTGGTTTAATAAAAACCAAGTTGTTTTTTTCCGGTCCTTTAGCAACATCAGAGCGCCCAGCCTGCCTTATTTACATTACATTTGGCAGGTCACAAATGTATACAGATTTTTGCATAATCCACGAAGCTTTCTGATTGGTCAGTACCTAGCCTAAGGTCAGAGCTGATCTGATAAATGTACAGTAGAGCCATTAAACAAAACTCTGTGCAGATCTTGTGACTCAATCTTGTGAATCAATCAATCCTCATTATGCCTTCACAGGCCAGACCCAAAGGAGAAGGACTGACCCCATATCAAGGCAAGAAGAGGTGCTTCGGTGAATATAAGTGCCCCAAATGCAAAAGGAAGTGGATGAGTGGCAACTCCTGGGCCAACATGGGGCAGGAATGCATCAAATGCCATATCAATGTGTATCCTCATAAACAGGTACAGTAGAACAAGAAGTATTACTTCTGTCATTTGTGACACTGTCTCTTTAAAAGACTAGACACAAGTATTTCTAATCTCTAGAGTTTACTGTAGGAACATATGTGTGTAGTGTGCAAACATACTATGTAATCTTCCAAGAAGTTCTTATGGATGAGGCCCAGTGGACATTTGAGTTATCATATATAAGTATATATATATATATATATATATATATATATATACCTTTTAAGGGTTTGCAGCTGGTCGCATTTCCCTGTAAGTCAAGCGAACATGAAATATTCTGTTTTTATTGTTTGCTCACAATGGAAATTATTCTTCCAAGATGTGGAGTATGGAAATCATTTCATACTGCAGTTCACCGTAAAGATTGTTTTTACCTCCAGCCGTTTCTGATGGATGAATAAGTGAAAGTTACTCTGTATTGTCATTGCCACACTGTCATATAAAAATCCAGACCTGTGCCAGAAATGACCGTGAATGCATGAGGCACAAGCAGATCCCTGTTTTTATCATTCTCATATTTAACGACGTGCACAGGGAACCGGGCTGAGATCTTTACAGTATGAGAACAGACATGAAACAGACGTATTTTATGAAGCCCTCCCAAACTTCCTGCCTTAAGGTTTTTCATTTTTGGCAGGCATACGGTTTGCTTATTGAGAGCATTGGGACGACATAGCCAAATTATTAATTTGCTGAGGCATTAGACATTTCCTCAAATTATCATTCACAAAATCCTTTGACTCTCTGAGCAAACACTCCCTCAGGTTGCAACACTGTCTCCTCCCAGTGGCCTTTTCTAACCTGGCTTTCCGTAATCCACGGAGCGCAGCTGAGACGTACAGGAAAGAATAACAAGATTGTAAAACAATCTTTCAAAAGCAATGGGTGGGAAAACAAATAATTGCACAAGTATTATTTGCGATCAACCGCCAAGAAGTTTTTGGCTCACATGTGTTCTCAGTGTCTTTTGAATGACCTCCAAGACAAAGATTCACTCTTGAATCTTCTCTGCCTGCTCAGGCTGGTTTACAGCTTGGCCACGATGGCGGTTTGTCTGAGCAATGAAGTCCTGTAGGATCTACAGTTGCTTTACATTTACCCATTTGACAGACACTTTTATCCAAAGCGACTTACCGTACAGTGCATTTAAGCTATACATTTGATCGGTATGTGTTCCCTGGGAATCGAACCCGCAACCTTCTCTCATGTGCACACGAAATGAAAAAAAAAAAAAGAAGTATTAATAACAAAGTATGTACTCGTCCTGGCTGGGATTATGTTTAATACTCAACAGTGATGAAGTGGTTTCAAATATCAGCCTTAAACTCATTTTTGACACACCCTGCGGTTGGTCCATTGTGGTTTGACATTTGGACGTACAAGTTCCTGATATTTTGTCTCCAAACCCGTATCTCCAAAGAGTCTAGCCAAACGTTCAAACAGTTCTCCGATTTCAACCTGAATGATGAACAAATGTGACTCACGTGTCCTGTTTCCCCCAGCGTCCCTTAGAGAAACCCGACGGGCTGGACGTGTCCGACCAGAGCAAGGAGCACCCACAGCATCTGTGTGAGAAGTGTAAGGTCCTGGGCTACTACTGCCGTCGTGTGCAATAAGGAAGTCCC
>JAZGTI010005271.1:0-12844 GCA_036877585.1 Botia kubotai | reverse complement strand
GAAAGATAAACTAAATATACACTAGCTTTAATTGTCATTATTTTGGCAGATAACTAGCAGGTCACGTTCACTAACTGGCGAGGTGAAAATTCCCGCATGGCATTCGCATACCAACTCCCGGGCATTTGTAGGCGGCGCATACGGTCCAAATTTAAAAAATAAGACTTGAGGTACTGTCCACAAATACTGTTCTGAATAAAGCCCAGTTATCTGTCGATGGATGCGTGCTCATTCTGTTTCACTCACAGACCCATAAGCTCAAAACGTGACTGAAAGATTACACATACTCTTTCTCATCTCTCCTAAACAATAAGACAGTCGCCCATTGAAGGCCGCGGTGCCGACCGCAGCTTTTGCAACACTTTAGCGGTAAAACCCATCAGAGAGGGTCGAAGACACAGAGTCTGGGCCACTTCACAGATGTTTATTTGAATCAACATTCAGGCTTCATTCGGATACTTCTTCCATCCTTTCTGCGGCTCTTGTTTACACAACTCTGGGGCTGTTTGGTTGTTCTTTCTGGAAGCGCGCTGTGTGCGCTTCATTTTTCGCATACTCCGGGGACTGGAAAGAAACCTAACACCACACAGTCATCGCGCTGTGACTTGGCTCTCACAAATCAGAAAGGCATGAGGCAGCCAGAGGACAGCTCGACTCAGAGTGAATATCAGCGCGCATAAACAATTTCCTGCCTGACTCACACTCTGGGACTTTGCTCCTCGAGGAAAGCAGGACAACTTTACAACACTTTATGTTCATTGCATTTGAAAAGTCAAACAGATAAGCACCGATCGGCACTATCGAGTCAAATCTCCTCTGGGCAATAACACCCTGTGATTAATTTATGGATGCTTTGATTGAGGGCCACTTTTGTTCAGTTGGTGTGACCGTTAACAGTTGAATCATGTTATTTTTAAAAAATAACATTCTAACTCCGGATTTATTTTTGTTTATCTGCAGAATCCTAAGTTTTTAACAATGGGGGGGTCTGTATACCATGACACACTCTCTAGAACTACAAAACCAGACAAAAAAACTACAAAATCATGCTCCTACAATGACCACACGCCTTAAATATACCCCCGTTTATCCCAACATGGCGACGAGACAGCAGTTCAAGTGGATTAGTCAGTAAATATTAAATTATTACTTAAATTAAAGTAAAAAAGTACAAATAGCACACTGCATGTTTGAAAAAGTAACTTGTCTAAAGTTACAAGTAGTTAAAAAGTAATCAGATTACACCTTTATTTGCATTGCATTATTAACAGCTGGAAGTTAACTGATTATTTGCTGTGTTTTCGCTCACTTTTAGGCCTTGTCAGTTTGCTGTCTTGTCTCTGTCATGCACAGTCTGCGCCCTGAGGCGAAACCTCTAATGTCCCCGAATGTTTACACAGAAAGCTGTAGGATCATGCTTATTTTGAAGTGGGTGTGGCTAAAGAGCCCAGAGCACACAATGACACTGCATGCGTGGGTTCACACAAACGTTGGGCAAGTCATTGTGTTTGAACTACAGTAAATGCCCTCTCGAAATAGTATACTCGGTACTACAACACATAATTTTCACACTAAAATGCTCAATTTGCTCCCCTTTCTCCCTCTCGACATATTTGACTGTGGAAGTGTGGTAACAGCAAACAGAGTAAACAGCTACACACCAACACAAACATATCGGTTACACAGCCCAGCAGTTTCTATATCCACACAACAGGTAAACAGGATAATGTCCTACATAAACGACCATGCATTATATGTATACACTTTTTATACAAACGCTTTTACATTTGTGCATTTGGCAGACACCTTTATCCAAAGCGGCTGACAGAGAATTCAAGGTATATGGTGTACATGTTTTCCCTGGCTGGGAATTGAACCTACAACAGTTGCAGAAAAACCTGTAGTTGCTTTTATCCCCTTACAATGCATTTAATTTATTTTATGAGTTTGCGTGTTCCATGGGTCTGGAACCCATGACCTTGGCATATACAAACAGATCGGCAAAACCCTCCAGGCCTCAAACCGCATCATCCAATCAGACAGCTCACTTGAGCTACAGGCAGGACATGTACACACAGCACCTCGCCCCTGAGGGCGAAGATAAAATATATGTGTCTGTTTCTGAACGAGCCAGCAGGTCTGTGTGTCTAACCCACAGTTACTTACAGGTAAATGCCTCACCTATTTTTCTGGATTCAACAGGAGTGGACGAAGTTGCTGACAGGAAGTTTGCGCTAAACTGGATGGTTCACAAAGCACACGTCTGGATATGATAAGAGATTGAAAACACACTCAAATGTTTATGGAGTGTATATTCAAGTGTGCAGAGAAATCAAAATGTAAAAAATATTAAAATATAATAATTTTATAATCAAAATATAAAGTTCCGTTTTCTTTGTCGTTGAATCTGACCATATGTTTTATTAAATACACTAATGTAGCTTATTGTAGGATGAACAACGGACACTGAAGTTGTTGTTATGCTGTACAATGAACAACAAGTGGACGAAACATGAGAAAACAACGAGAAATCCCATAATTTGCTTTTAAACTTAAACAATGTTTTTGGAACATGGAACATTCTCTTCAAATTGTCCTACGGTTTTTACAGGGCAGCAAGAGTTTGCATCTAGACTCTTGGCTGGTAAGTTCCTAGCGAACAGGAAACGTTCTCAGAATGTTGGCTACTGTTCTGTAAGTTCTCTGAAAGTTCCCTCAAAGTTCAGTCAAAGTTATCAAAAAAGTTCTTGCAGTAACACGAGTGAAAAACATTTAATGCTATATATCATATGTATCAAAAAAGATTATTCTTTAGTTGTTTAAAAACATTACAGAATTAAAAAATGTTTAAATAATGTTCCTATAACCTTAATATAATGTCTAAAAAACTGGACATTTTAAACATTCAAAATAACGTCCGTTTAAACGTCCAAAAACATTCACTAACGTTAACATTTTGTTACTTAATGTTACAGGGACGTGTTCTTCCGACCTAGAGTTGTTAGCTGGGTTGTATCTTGCTCTGCTCCCTCACTTGTTTATACAGGCCCTTTTCTCTCAGTTGATAAGCACAGCCAGACCGACAAGCTTTCACAGTCCCGTCACGACAGGGTCATAAAAGGGAGAAACAGCTGTGGGTAAGTACAGATTTCACACACACAGGGATTTAGAGCAATGCAGCATTAGCATGAATTACTGACAAGTTCTGTCTCCGCACCGACACTGAAGGGTTTATAAAAGTCGTGCGCTGCTGTGAGGAGTTGATGTCTCTGGCAGTTTCACCCTTTTAACCTCAAGTCACTGTAAACCTGTGATTAATGGTTGACCATGAGATAATGGAACTGTAAACCTTTGTAGGTCAACAGCCCAATTGTGGTTGTAATTCTGTGAACACCGGCACGTCCTCGGACAGCACAGATAGTCCACGTGCTGCCCTCGGCATATGTTTAAAAGTATCTGCTGAAAAGTCACATGACAAAGACGGCCAATCATCACAAGCCAAATCAGCTATGATTTGACATCTAATAATCAAACATGGTTCTTTGTGATTTCCTCTGCTTAAATGTTTGAAATTAGTTTTGCTCGTAATTGTGCTAACATTAATTTCTTCCACTACAAAACTAATGTTTAATTTAAAGTTTTTGAAATGGATGACTTGGACCAAATATACAAGCAACTTATAGTGCATTTAAGCTATACATTTGATCAGTATGTGTTCCCTGGGAATCTAACCTATGACCTTTTGCGCTGCTATCGCAATGCTCAGTTTAGCTACAGGATTCTACGTATATATGAATAATTAAGAAAAGCATCAATTAAGAGCCCAGCACAGATGAATATAAGTAATCCTGAACTTTTGACCGGTAGTGAAGCAGGTCTAAGGCACAACAGAGTGCCTGGTATTAAGGCAATCTGGCTCATCCTGAATTACCTACCTACACTGGTTGTGTATTGAGGGTACTAACCTGCTGTGGTTTTAACAAAACAATGCAGTGTGCAGGACAAATTAAAAAGATTTATTTTGAAAATAAACGTCAGACAGTGTTGATTGTTAGGCTACTGTTATAATCTGTTGCAGGTGAGAGATAAAACTGCATAATAGTGAATTTAATCCTGGTATTATGTCAACAAAAACGTTCCTCAGATTGTGTGTTTGACTTTAAACTTTGGTTTAATCCAGAGTTTACAAGCTATGTGAGGGTAACAAAAGTTTTCCATGGGTCCTATTATATGACAAAGAACTGTAAGGAAACATTTAAGAGACATTCTGCTATGGGAACAAGCGTTTTATTGAGGTCACTGTGTATTTTCCATCTTTTGGCACAGATGGAAAGCAGGAAGAGTTACACACGTTTACCATGGATGACTTGTTGAGTTTGGGGAGCCATTTCATAACCTTGCTTGCCCTCACCTTGTGTATATTTCTGCTTCTATTTTTACATCTAAGGCCATCCTGTGCCTCTGTCCACACTTGTTCTGATATTCAATCTCTCTCTCCCTCTCTCTCTCTCTCTGTCTTTCTGTACTTGTAATTATCTATTACGTCTCATTTGAATTAAACATAGACAAAATTATCAAAAACATTCTTGCAGTAACATTAGTAGAATGTTTTCAACTTTATTTTAAGTTGTAACACTTTTAAGACAATACAGAAACAAAAAGTTTGAACAACGTTGTTAACGCAATAACGGTAATACAAAAAACTGGACGTTTGGAACATTCATAGAACTTTCAACGTAACATTTTTACGCTTTTGTAACTTCATGGAAACGCTAGGGAAATGTTCTTAACAACCTAAAATTGTTCGCTGGTGAGCCACAGGTTTGTGTGATCGGAACCTGGCCTGCACGCACAGCATCACGCCTGAGGAGGTAAGAGGAAGTATATAAAGCCCCCGGGAATCTGTGTGACAGGTTTGATGAAAATATTTACATTTCATGACCCAAAAGGCAGCGTGGCAGCTCCAAATTGATGTAGTGGAACAGTTAACGTTCTCCTCCCAGAGGTGTCGTACCATCTGGACTCTCTCTGTAGAACTCCTATGAGAAGCTGCTATTACTCACATTGTCTGCCGAATTTCAGCCAGCAGAGTTGTGAGTAAGTGGAATAAGTATGGTGTACCGCTGCAGGTTACCTGCCCCGGGGGGCTTTTCAGTGCAATGCTAAACATTAGCCCACCTCACTTACCCCAGGTACTAACAGACTGAATACACCTATATATTTAAAGATATTTCAGCATGTCAAGTGATACAATTGGACTACAGCATGATTTTAGTTTTAGAGTTTAAATTTCTGTCGTGCTATCATGTGGATGTCTGTAGTAAATGTGTGCGTGTGTGTGTGTGTGTGTAATCCTAGTATTCACCACATTATGGGGACCAAATGTACCCACAAGTATAGTAATATCAGTACATGCAGTACATACAGGAGACATGATTTGGTCCCCATGAGGAAACAAGCATATAAATCAAATACCAAACTCTATTATGAAACTCTAAAACAGCAGAAAATTTGTGAGGGTTTGGTTTAGGGGTAAGATTAGTGTAGGGAGATATTTACAGTTTGTACAGTTTAAAAACACAGTACAGTTTGTCTATGGAATGTGCCCATAAAACATGAAAACCTAACACGTGTGTGTGTGTGTGTGTGAAAGCAGGGTAAAGGTCAACTATCATCTGTGTTTCAGTTCTTCTGTGTAGGTTACACTGTCAACACTTGACGTGTCATACACACAGACTTGAGAACCACTCAGAACCACATACAGCAAAAGGAACCGAGTATCCTTATTCCTATTCTTAGTCAATTTTCATAAATAGTGATTTATCGCAAAATGTTAATGAATAAAAAAACGTGTATTATCTTAGCAGACCAAACTAGAGGTGAAAACCCACATCTTGTTAGTAAGGCCGACAACATCTCTGAGGACTTTCAAGGGCAACTCTTTCAGAGAAGTGTCTGGTCCTCCTGAGCTCTTGTGAACAGTGTTCTGTATGGGGCTTTTCTCCTGGGCTGCAGGAGAGGAGGGGGGCAAACTTTCAAAGACTCCAATACAGACATCTGCAATCTGTCGCTGCAAGCAAACGTACCCCCTCGACCTTCTTTTCAGGCGCGCACCACTGCCAGTGAGGAGGAAGAAAACCCAATCGTGAATTCCCAGCGCTTGGCAGCCACCACATTCAAAACGTCCCTGTGTCTTTTGTGCTCGGTCTCAAAAAGGCTTTTTTTTTCTTCCTCTTTCAAGCCTAAAGACCTTCCCTCTCTTTTCTGCGCATCTGAGCGAGGGCCTAGAGGAGTCACGGGCTCGGTAATGAACCGCATGACAAAACTGTCATTAACATTTCCAGCGAATGCATTCCCTGACAGAATTAAGATCTCTGGTCGCAGCTCTCCTGCATCTACTTTCCTCGGCCTGGGATACATCGAGCTTCAGCGCAAAGCTGTGATGTTTTGAAGATATTCAAAGGCAGTCGTGCTAAAACATAACACGGGAATCGGCATTCAAAATGAACACACTGAACATCGAATTTGAGTAAATAACAGAACATATTGACCATACACTTTAATAATAACTGCATAAAAGTGTAAAATAAGAAATGGGTATTATAATGCCACATACAATGTTTACACTACATCCAGAAGTAGAGCACCATTCATAACAGAGAAACCCTGCTAACAATTTTTGGTTGTAAGAACCTTTCCATAACGTTTTCTTTAGGTAAAAAACATTAAAAGTGCTATTTTCATTCAAAATGTCCAGTTTTTAGCTGTTGTATTAACATTGTTTAATGTCTATGTTTTAAAATGTTTCACAACTTACTTAATACTTTTTTGAATAACTTTGACAATGTTAGTCAACGCTCCCTGTTAGCTGGGAACATAAGCTCAGGTGTCATGGCGACCACCACAATTTCATTGTAAAAATGCTTAAAACCAAATACCAAAGCCAGTCAGGGTAGGTGAAAAAAGGTTTATTATTAGTTATACTAGTGACGTGAGGGTGAGAAAATGATGACAATAGTTATTTTAAATAAACGAATTATTTAAACTTCACTTAAAACTGTGAAATACTTCAGTAACATTAAAAACAACCTGTGCATTCACTCTAATGTTCCTCGAGTCTCTGTTCTCTCTAAAGCTCAGCTAAGACCGGGTACATCAGTGACCCACAATGCCAGTTGGGTGGACCAGGCCTTGGCAATGAAGCCTCATGGGATTGCTCTTGAATGTTGCCCAGGCTGTCATGGAGACAGACATGGGGGTATTTACAGCTCGCTTTCTCTTGCCTCCTGTTCCATCTCCTGCTGTCCAGTTTGGTGGTGGGGGGCGGGGGTCTGACGGTCAAGGGTTTTGTGGTCTGCGTCGTGGGTTTATTTACCCGTCGTTGCCGCTGTCTGCGTCGTGAATCTCATTTGGTGGTTTATGGAGATTGACCAGGCAGGAGGTGTTTGGGTTTGTTGGGGTCTCTTTACAAGGCCCATCTGGACAGGTCTGCAGCCCAATAAAGCATCAAAAGCAATCCGATATAAATCCACTGTGAGGTCCGCTGGTCTGCAGCAGGTGTGCTGCTGACGTGCCACAGCTACCCACAAGCAAACATGAAGGTCCGTCCTGGGTTTATGGACCCAGTTTGACATCTGGGCTGAAACTGCTACAGAACTTCACATTCCATGCTTCAAACCAGATTCAAACTTTACACGTGTAAAGTTACACAATTTGGCAAAATAATGTAATCTGAGGCATGAATCTGAAAAGTAACTCTCTAAAACTGCATCGTTTATCTTCCCAGGTGGTGGCAGGAACCTGTAACAATACAGACGTCACGGCAAAACAGGTTCTTCACGGACCGACGTGCTTGAACATGTAATCTACATGAAGTTTTGCGAATGCTCCTTGAAGAATTTCTCACGTCACTCACGGGTGCTATAAACATCATCACACACTTCGGTTAACATACAAGAACTGATGTCAGCTGACAGATGCGTTCTGTGGAGGTGACGAGAACATGCTTTATGTTAACACAAGATCAAGCAACTATAACTAAGTTATAGGCTCAGATCTTCTCCAGTTCATCAACAGTGGTGCTGCATATACTAGCAGGCAATAAACAAGAGCCTCAGGCCTGTGCAGGTTCCTTGTTTGGTCGTTTACTGTCATGTATGAATCTGTCAGATTGAAGTTTGATTATTTTCCTTCTTTAGAATCCAGAAAGAACATACAGAACTTTAAACATATGTGTTTTAAAGAAACATACTATGACCACTGAGGTGGAATCTGTGTCTTTTAAGTGCTGTCTGTCAACGTGGGCCCATCTGAACATGATTAAGAAAGACTCTCTGAGGAAACTCAGTAAAACTGCACTATGAAGATTCCTGGACTTCACCAGAGAGTAAAAAGAAACTTCTTTCTTAAAGTAGAACAGATTGGGTCGTCAGTTGTGCCCCAGATGTCACCTGCAGCTTTTAGGCCAATAACTGCCATCCCAGCTAACAGGGAACGTTCTCAGAACGCTGGCTAACATTCTCTCGAAGTTCTCTCGAAGTCATCAAAAATGGTTTTGCAGTAATGTTAGCAAATCAAATTTTTAATGTTACATATCGTATATATCAAAAACGTTACTCTTAAGTTGTCGAACATTTAAAAAAGTGACCGAATTTAAGAAACATTCTGATAATGTTCTTATAACCAAGCAAAAATGTTAATACAACTTTCCCGAGAACTTTCAAAATAACATTTTTAACATTTTCGTGACATCGCGGAAATGTTAGGGAAACATTCTCACAACATAACATTGTCAGAACGCTGACAAACCTCTACGTGATGTCCCTGCAACAAACAATCACAGGACTTTAAAGGCCGATCCCCTCCTGGAGCTGCCTGTGACAGCTGAGATTGGCTGGAATTGGAGTCACACGCAGCATGCAGCTAGAGATGTGTGACAGACATGTCCACACCTGCTTTTAACAGTCACACTCGAACCAGCTGAGACATGCCGCCCCACAAACACACACAAACACAGATCCATCAGTGTCGGCATGAGACATCAGAAGCACAGTGATGGTGAAGGAGAAAAATAATTGTGTAATTGTTTCATCATTGTGAGCGGCGACGAAAACCGGTCAAACGGGCTCACAGCGTGACACCTGTAAGCACTGTATCAATAATTAACACAGAAGATAAACGCGTGTGTCTGTTTGTGTCTGTTCAGGTTTGGTTATACCTGTGAGAGCCGTGTGAAATTAAAGGACCAAAACTAAAAACACAAAAAGTAAAAGAATTTAAAAAATGGAGTAAAAAAAACCTAGCTGGTCGTCACCAGTAAAAAACCCTTACGTCAGCCAAATCCAAATGACTTTAAATCTAATAACGTCAACGAGGTTTGTGTGATGTTGGCGGTAGAGTTAGGAAAAAATACAAAAATCATTATAAATGAACTAAACAATGAAACTCCTTCCTCATATAGCAAAACAAACCTGTGTGTGCTATTCCTAATGTGAAGTTCATGTTCACACTAGCCATAAAACTCAGCATTAATATGTACCAGCAGGTCACACGGCACACAATGCTCATGTCACGCTCACTGTGACATCGTACGTGCGGGTGTGTCCTGATACAGGACAGCTGCTCATTACAGCACTTGTGAGAACTCTTAACACATGTGTGAAGGGTAAGGTTTGAACCACTGTTGCTCACCAGCCATTACCACTGTCACTGCTCTGAGTGAGGACGACTATGGTACTTGAATCGGAGAAAAAAAGAATGAAACCAATTCTCTCTCCTCTCTTTCCCTCTTCCGTGTGCACGCAAGCTCTTACGATATTTCACTGAAAAGGCCTGGTGGTGATTAAAACCCTCTTTCGGTCGGGTCCCCCAAGTAGAAGATAAAGGTGCATTCTGGGAAAACAAAGATCTAGTGGAATGTAGCCCCAAACCCCTGCATGCTCCACTCGCCCCTCGACTAGAGAAAAGAGCTCCCAAAGGCTCTTTTGATGTGCGGTCTTATGCAGACAAACAGCTGCACGGCTCCTATGAAAGCCTTTTGCTTTCCTAGGACACCGAACGCTTGGGAGGAACACGGGTGGAAAGATGAATACCGACCTGAATTGCTTCCTAAATAAAGAGGAAAGCATGCACACCCAGTCGCCCAGAACATGGATAAAGCATACACCCATAAAGAGTGTGAGAAATCAATTTGCTTTCTAAGGAGCTCTTTGTAAACAGGAGCATTGTGCTCACTTTGCTACGCTGGTGGCTGCTCAGATCTTTTCTTTTCTAAACAGAACAGCTTTGGTACACAATAGCCGGAGGGGGAAAAATTGCACGAATTCAATCCATTGATCGAAGGTTTTCAGGGCTAATGTGTCGCTTCGGCAGAATAAACCGTGTTTTGGTGTCACAGGCGCTCTCTTCCTGTTCATTTCTGTTACTGCCCTGTTGGCTCCTCCTATGACCTTCTATTTCTCCGTGTCCCCCGAGTCTGTTACATAACTTATTTCCACTGACCTGCCCCCTTCTTTCCTGCGCCAGACACACACACACACCACACACGCAGAGCTCTAACATATTTCTTCTGGATAATTCAGCTGGAGATTAGGCAGGCTGCGGGTCAGAACGCTCCCCTGCCTGGACTGCCTATGTGGGTCTTTTCAGAGGTCTGGACTTCATCATTTTCTCTGTCAGTGTCCAGCACACACAGAATCAAGACCGCAAAGCTCCCTGCGTCTGCCTCCATTTTAGGGCTTGTCAGTTTAATGCATTACAGTGTGAAGAATGAACTCTTGGAAGGAAAGACAAAGGTCGATGGAAAAAGAGAACAAACAGAAAAAGACAGACAGCTTTAGACATTTGATGCTTCAGCGCTGAAGGGCCGTAACCTTTTTTTTGGATGATGTAAAGAAAAATCCAGATGTCTAACCTCTACAAACACACATTCTCCTGCTTCAAAATTGTTTGTCTTTTGTTACTTGCCATCTCTGTAGCTCAACAGTTGCACTGGTCCTTGTAATACCAAGGTTGTGGGTTCACATCCCAGGAAACACACATACCGATAGAATGAACTGACACATCTAAATACTAATTATGTAAGTACACTAGGATTAATTATTGGGACCGATGCCTCCCTCTTGGACTCAATGCATTGATATACATGTAGCTCACACTCTGTTCTTCTTCCTCGTGTTCTCTGATGTCCACTGATGGAACTCAAGTGGGAGAAGTGCGTCATGCGCAGGTTATTAAATCCCATTTTGAAATAATATTTATGAGAGCGAGCGTTTATACGGCCCGCGGCATCAGAGGGAGATGGAGGTCATGGGAGAGGAGATCTTCTGAGATGGAACACATCTGGAGAGAAAGTTCTCCAGTCTGTGTTACAGATAGGGCTATGAGCTCATATACCTTCAGCCTTACATTTCCAGACGTTGCTTCTGTATTTCTGTGACGTCTGCCTGATTCATTTCCTCTCAATTCGTGCCTCGTGATATATTTTGTCTGTTCGTGTTCAGCATTATTGCATCATCACAGATCTAGCCGTCTAAAAGGACCTGCACACATGCAAAGATCCTGCTGAAATATTTATTTGTTGATGCCAAACCATAACATCGTAAACCGAGTCGATGTCCAGGGGAAAACAGCGACAGAATTCACCGTTGTCGATATCCACATGTCCTTCAGCGGCACGGTTCAGACCAAAAATAACACTAGGCTTACTAAAGCTGAGAGTGAGGAGATGACCACAGATGGTAGAAGTTAGCACGATTTACAATATTCGATCACCTCCAAACAGCTTCTCTCCAAACAAGTCAGAGGTGATTTTTCACGGAGGAGATTATGAGTAACTCGCTCAGCATGCGTTTTATTTATAAACCCATGGGAGCCATCTTATGGAAAGTATTTTCCACTCTGGGCTTTGCCAGATCTGTGGCACAGGGCATAAAACTAAATTCCCCGTCTATGCTGATCTGTCATCAGGTTTGTTGTGTCTGCTGTAATAGTTAAGACAGCTCTTGGACTCATAACATCAGTTTATGAGACCTAAAGATAGGGTAGGCTATTTCAGAGAGGCTAGCAATGGCAAACTAGCTTCGAAAGTATAAGATCTTGCCCTCTGTTCATAGCACGCTCCAAAGCCACGCCTCCTCCAACAGTTCATGGAGGCATACAGATGCGTAGTTTGACAGGCAAGTAGGACATTTTGGATGAACATTTTATCTTTTCTAGAAACGTTTTTTTTTTGTTAGGCTGGTTAAGTCTCAACATCCTAACAGAAATCACTAACTGGCCTAAATATATTTACACATTCATATATCTTCTGTGGAACACGCAGCACCAAAAACGCTCGTCCAATCATTGCATTCAGTCCGAATGTAATGATAGGATGTCCCACTTGCCAGTCAAACTATACATCTCCGTATTTGCTACTGAAAGCTGCAATCCGTAACTTTTGCCTCTTTGCCGCCATCTTGGTTTGAAACTAAAAATTGCACTGATCTGCCATGTACTTGCTGAAAAACTGATTTGTGGTTATTTCTGATCAAAAAGTTGCAGACTGCAGCTTTAAACTGAAGCATAACCAAGATCTCCATTAGTGTGCTGCAGAAGGTGACAGATCTTCTCGGTGGTAACCTCTGATAATGCAGCTTTCCTCTCTAGAGGCAGATCTCCCTGAAGCAGTTCTAAAACCATTCACAGACCACACCCTCACGCTGGCTACAATGGCTGTTATTTTAAATATTCTCTTCTTTAGCTTTAAGAACATGAACTGTTTACCTATTAGCACATCTGGGCCTTTAATAACTACTAATCCCTTAATACACGGTTCAGATAGAATACGGGTGAGTGGGATTAC
>JAZGTI010005270.1:0-25803 GCA_036877585.1 Botia kubotai | reverse complement strand
GTTGTCTCTTATTGTAATCGAAGTTGCTTCCTGTCCTCATTTGTAAGTCGCTTTGGATAAAAGCGTCAGCTAAATGACTAAATGTAAATGTAAGTAATTACCTGCAGCACGGTTGAAGATATTCTGAAATAATTAAACAGAAATACTGTCCAAGCATTCTGTCTTTGAAATGCCAGTATCTTCAATGGCAAGCCTCAAAAGTCTCACAGGTGTTTCTGTTGGAATAAGCAGGGTGATTTATTTATTGATTCATCCCTCTATTTTGCACCCCCAGTTCTGCTATTCGCTTTGAGTGAAACAGCATTTGTTACACAGATGTGACCAATATGGAAATTCAGCATCAATTAGAGTAGCAAGTGAGCAGCCAAATTGACTGACAACACTGCTAAAGCAATTTGGAGGCCAACTAAATGCATCTATGAGTCCTCAAAGGCAGTTTGGGTTGGCGGGTATTCATTCTGGGCCCAGGATAGATTCTGACATTATTAGGTCTGCCTCTTGATTTCCAGCAGCTTGTGCTAGGTAGAATAAATATTACAACTCGGCTGGTATAGGAGTGTTGACTGAAGTTGATGGATAGCAGGTATAAATAAAATTGTAATTTAGATTGTTTGGTGTTCAAGTGTGTAGTTCAACAACCTAAGCTCTTAAAATTATATCCTAAATAATACTGCAGTCAATACATGAAAAAGGTACATTTAACAAGTAATGTTACTTTGGTGCTATTTATACAGAGCTATTGAAAATGTTAACTTATGATTTATAGTTTCATACTTTTTGACATAATGGGCCCTTCATTTAATGCATGGCTGTAGGAAAACCACTACCTTTTACCTTACAAATTTTTATGTTCATTCTCTCATTCTGAGATAAGAGAGATTTTGAGATCTTATTTTGAGTTCCATGCCTTAATGTGATATGACAGTAACCCTAATTTAATGGACAGGAAGATGAGGTTATAAAAGAAAAGAAGTGGAGACAGGAAATGACCAAAGCCAGAATCCAATTCAGAGTCAAACTAAGATTCAAATTCAAGCCAGAAGTGAACCAGGCCTAGTCTCTGACCATAACATTTCTGTTTGGCTTTAGACGCATGATCGTCTTTGTGAATCTAAAAATGACATTTTAGCCATTATGCTCCTATCAAAGCCTCCTGCCTGCTGTATATTTATAAGTACAAACAGACATTTAGTGGGCAATCTCTGTATTTCCCCTGTGCTCTAAAGGGCAGTTGTGTGTCAAGGGTCTCTCTAGGGGTCAGCAGGGGGCTGTCATCCCTCAAACGATGGATAACATGCTTCATTCAGCATTCTACATCTCTGCCAGAGCTTCAGCACCTATTATCACTCTGCCCTGGCACTTTAAATCAGTTATATTAAATTAACCCGATGAATTGTGGCAGAGATTTTATGTTCTCTAAATTGGTTTTGTCTCCATGACATGTGACAGTGCATGTCAAGACTACAACAGCCTCACTTATTGGTTTAATAAACCAAGTGATTAAAGAAAAAGGTTTCATTATTTTAACAATACTGTATATGTACGGCCATCTGCATTGGTTGTCAACCTAAGTGTGAAATGTAATGTTTAAATGACCTTAAAAAAAGTAATATGTAAAGAATATACTTTTCATACTCAGAAAATGACTACATTGTCAGTTTCTGTGATACAGAAGGCAGATAAATTGCTCTGTGTTGCACTTATGGAATGATGTGTGACAGCTCAGGGAAGATTTTTGTTCAGGAGTAATTGCTGAATCAATCATCTCTCCTGTGCTGTTGAAGATCCATATTCAAATAGATCATGTTGGGATGAACCAGACCCTCTTCAGCTCAGTGGGAAAGAGGAAAATGAGGTGAGGAGACCTTTATATACACACATGCATGCACGTTGTTTGCAGCAGTTTGTGTGACTTTTACTGGGGTTCCTCTGTTGTTTCGCTGGGGTCCGGGTGCTAAACCTGACCTGTCATTTTTTGCGAGGTATGAGTGACAAGCTTTCATCTGGCCGTCTGCAGAGACCGCTCAGTTTTAAAGTGGTCCCTCAGCTAAGGTAAAAAGCCAATTTAATGGGACCCATTCCCACACACATACATGCACTCCATTGCACATATGTGTACGCATGCACATTATATCGACACATAACAGGAGGGTGGATTCAGGGCTTAATGGAACAGAAAATGCCTGTTTGAAAATTGGACTGTCTCGAAAACATCTACACAACCCCAAGCTCATTATCTCCAGACCCACCACAGCTAAAACTCTCTAAAATGAAGGAAAATCCTTCTCTAAAACATAACCTTGACAGACAGACATACGCTCAGACACATATCCAAGCCTTACAGAGCTACCGACATGACTGATACAACACCAGTATGACCATAATGTTGACCCACACAGCTTATCTAAGAGAAGAATGAGAGCTAATAGTGATGTTCTTAGAAAAAATTTCTTCACAGAGCCTTCAGTAGGCCTGCTCAATAGTTACAGTACAATGGCAATTTACCGTAATGGTTCCAAATTGTACTTTCTTGTAAACTGGCATTGCGCATTTGTTGACAGTTTTTGGTATTTCAGATTATAAATGGTGACTAGACTTTGGGAATAAATACGCATTTGTGAATGGGGAGACTTTTGTCCATGAACGCAGGATATATTGTCACAGTACATGGAATAAGTTCTCACAATATCACCAATAAACAGCCTATTATAGGCTTTCTAAACACAGAAAAAGGACTTTTGCTTAAATGTATGCCAGTGTGATTGTAGTTTGTTCACTTGTTTGCCCAACAACTATAGCAAAATATGACTTATGACTATTGCTTCTCTGATTCAAAACTTTGTGGTTAGTAAGCAATAGTCTTTTCTCAGTAGGACATCCTCATGTGACAGCTAGCCTCACATTCCCCTGTGTGCCTGCAGCATTTCCCACGTCACCAGAAACAATTTAATAATGATCAAAATATCACAATAAATTTGGTTACAAAGACTAGTTTTCAACATTGTGATACATATTTTGCCTATTTACTAAAGAATAACCGCAAACAGCAGGTGTCACACTTATGCACCCAGAATTGTCTTTCATATTCTTGAAACAGCTGAGATGTAATTTATTCATGAATAATGCAACATTTCTCTCTTGTGGACATGCATGAGGCATCGCTCTGGATGAGTTGAAAAGCTTTTGTTTAAATCTCATTGTTTTGAGGTTAAATCTTCATCTTGCAGCTCTTGCAGCCCAAATGGATAGCAGCATGATCGGTTCGGTGAGAGCCAGTTTGGGGTCCGGTCTTATTACTGTTCATATGCTCTCCCACACACACACATGGAGGAGACCCCAACTTCTCTCTCTCCAGCAGTGAGCGGCATGATTTGGATCAGCTCATATTCAATTACTATGAAGATCTTTGATTTGCGAAGTAATGCGCAAGAAAATTGCTTCTCCTTGGTTGCAAGAAGGAGAAGCCAGAGTGTCTGAGACAGTTGTATGCAGATAATCACAACGTGGCAAGCCATGCATACACCCTCGCATGTGCTAACAGATAAAGTCAAGCTTTACACAAACACGTATACGTGACATAGATGCATTTAGATTAAACTGGAGTGTGGCTCTGGCAGATGACATATCAATATACAAAACACAAACACACAAACACACACACATGCGTGTACACAATCCCACAGCTACACTGCACTACACAGGAGTAGTCTTTGTCATCTAATCCCCAAGGCACAGGCCATGATAATAAGTTTGTCTCTGTCCCTGCCCGGGTGTTCATTATTGTTTACATTTGTTTAACATGCTGTTTGCGGGCAGAAAGTTGTGCTCTTATGTAATTTAGCTCATTAGTGGGTTATGAGTGTGAGTGGGGAGATGCTACTGACAGAGAGAATCTCAGCATTAAAGGCTAAACAGGACTGAGAGGAAAGAAACAGCATTGCTTAACACAGCAGAGCTAAAACTAAATCCAGAGCTCTCAGCTGGTGAGATGCTCTGCTTGTTTTCCAAGCTGCACTGTGATCTAAACGTCACTGTTATGCCACTGTTTCTCTGTCCTTGTCCTGGAGGGCTCTCGGGATATTTTGGGTATCTCCTTTATCTGGCATCTGCATTTTAAAATAAGCTAGTGAGTTTTATCAGTTATCAAATATCCGAACTATTCCCACTTGTAAATGTAGCTTTGTAGACAAGGCTCAATTTGAGTTGGATAGCGTCTGCTAAATGAACAAATGTAAATCGTAGTCAATAAGGGAGGCATACAAAATATATAGTGTTTTGGAGAGGAATCAGGACCAGATTGGGAACCATGCTGACCATTGTTTTTCTGATTGGTAAATGCATTCCATTGTCAATTTTTTAGCTGCATGGTAGATGTCATGAGGCAGTATGTACAGAGATCCTCAGTATTTTTATTATTTACAGACAGATTTGAATTTGAATTTGGTATTGTTTCTAATTTCATTTGATTCTTTGGTTTTCTTTGCTGTCTCCAACATTCATACACTTTCATTACAGCACAAATACACGCAAATAAAATGTGTTCTCAGTGTTAGTGCGGCGCTGGAGACACAACAGTTCTGCCTTTGTTGTGTTTTGGGAACTATATCAGTGCTCCATTTGATTGGGCCTGAATGCATTAGATAGACTTTGATTTGCCAAGGCGGTGAGGTTTGGGTCTAACCTTCCACTTCACTGTCCAAACTGGCTGGAAGTGGAAAGCGTGCGCTAGTTACATTTTTCCTTCAGAAAATGTGTGAAAGAGATTGTTACAAAGGAAGCTCTGTGGTCTGTGCTGTGACGTGTGAGGGAGTCATGTCTCAGCATAACCATGACCTCTGTCACCCGCGACAAGTGCCAAGTGAACACAAACCTCTTCTTGGCTGTGTATTAGGATATTGGACAATTACCAAGATTAAAAGTGGTTTACTGGAAACTGCATATGCATCCTCACACCCTCATATCACTAAACATACACACAAGTTACTCACCCACATGTATATTTTTAGTTGATCAATGTGATTTTCTTCCCCTGGAGGCTCTGATTGAGTGGAATTAATTACAGATAATGGTATCCACACGGATGTACTGAATACATGTCCATTTTTGTTGGTCATGACCCCATAGCTCACAGTAGGCAGTGTGCGGGGAACCATGATGGGCTCTGGGCTGTGATGGTGTCCATCTTGAATATATCCCATTGAATATATTTGTAGACGGTGTTACTCTGTCAGTAGACTTATACCTTGCTTGAAGATACATGAACAGTCTTCCATTCATTATCTATTTATAAGTATATTTACTTATGTAAATATAGGTGCATGAACGGTCTTTCATCCATTACATATGAACCTATTCCATTTTACGTTGTACATCCATAATGTATGAGTGTAATTATGTATATGAAGGTTAATGGACAGCCTTCCATCCATTACGTTACATGTATTTACATATGTATTGGTGCGTGACCACTGTTACTTCTGTTGCTTAATAATGTACTAAGGTATGAAAAGGCGCATACACAGTTTTACTTTCAGAATGTATTCATGATTTTAAAGGTGCATGAACAATTCCTACAGTCCGTACTGCATGTACTGCATGTACAATTACATTTGCTATGATTTGCTATGACAATTTTAATTATGAAGTGCATCATGAAATTATAAATTTGGTAACAATTTGGTTAGATCTAAATATATATTATACACATTTAAAAACTCAAATTTACCTGGTGGGAAAAATGAACCTTGGTGGATTCACATCTGAAAATAGGTCATGGATGTGTTTTGTATAGGAAGCGAATGTGAAATGCATTGGTGTTTACTTTTATGTTTTTATAATTGCATCCCGAAACCAGTTTGCTTGTCTGTTATGGTGTGTGTACTGATGCATAACTGTTAGAGCATTGATGGTATCTGTGGCTTCCTAAGCTAACTGCTTATAGCCTTTTCTATTTATAGACCTTGTTCTAATAAAAATTGACTTCATTATTGTAAAGGTCACGAATTTAGGCACAGAGGTCACGAATTTAGGCACAGCTGCACACATGGAAAAAAGAATCAATGATGTCCTCGGGTTTATCTTACTAACACTTTGCTGGTGATAATATGATAGAGATAGTATAATATAGTATAATATCATATCACTTGAGATTAATGGTCATGGCAGTCTCAGACGTGGTTGCTAAAAATAAATATTTAATACTCCGGGTATGAAATGTCATCTTGCATGCTTCTTGCATGCATGGTTACAGTAAATAATCTACATGATGTTTGACCTCAGAGTTGACCTTAATCCTCAGAGCCACCCAATAAAAACATAATTGGTCATTGTCATTCAGTTGTCATTGACTTTATAGGTAACTTAATTTGCAAGCAGTCTTTTGAATACATCAATAACTTGAACTTTAATAGCATTGATTATCTCATGTAGGCTATGGGCTGATTAAATCATCTGTGAACTTAATAACATTACATTTTATGTGTTGGGAACCTTTTACGGTGTCACATGATCTCTCGCTCTCTCTGTGTGTCTCACTCATTCATTAAATAAGTGGCATTCAGTTGGTGGGTCAGAGCAGTTGGTTTGTTCTGATAGCAGCAGAATAGTGATGCTGAAAGCTTATAATAAAGTGCAACTAACCATCTAATTGTATATGGTTAGAATAACAAATAAATAGGCTTATCAATCTCTAAAGGGGAGGAGGAATCACTTCACACATCACAATGTCAAAGGCGCATCCCTTTTTAATAGTCATGTAGCTTTTAAGTCACACTCATTAATCATTATTTGCTGGTCAGTGGCAGCAGGGGAACGTTCTCATTCTTTAGAGAATTCAGTTGGACAAAAATCTGTGTAGTGCAACATGAGTCATCAATATTTCTGGCCTACTTTCTTGAAGAAAAGAGTATATTTTAAATGCATAAATATACTAAAGTAGATTTTGTCATGCTTAGGAACTGCATATAAGCACAGATTTTGTTTTTATGGTTTTTTTATGGGTTTCCTGGATCTCCAGATCCAGATTCAGGCACGGTCAGAATTCGCTGCTACTTTTAACAGACCACCATTCCTCATGTGGGCACTTACAGTGTATGTAAAGGCTTGGCTTCACCTCATTTACCTGGCAAGTTTCAAAGCCCTGAACAGTATATGAAGTGTTAATGACTGCAGAAATATGCTAGAGTAACATTGGATCAGTGCCCTTACAGAATGAGCTGTTTCAGCTGCTGTTCCGTCTGATTTTCTTATCAGATTTGCCCAGTTAATCAATTCCCACAACAAAAATACTCCTCAGGCAGGAAATGATTAATAGCATGGAACGATCCTTTCAGCATGATGTAACTATGAACCTCTCAACGTTCCCTTGGGACAGCCGTGACCTTGAGAAGTCCACCATGGAGAGTAAGTGAAGGGAGATGAAAAGAGAGAGAGACTGAGAGACCAAGAGAGCGTGCAGCATTGTATACAGAAGCCTGTTGTTCTGGCATTTGTGCTTAATTAGTACCACATAAAAATAGAAAGAAAACAGACTGAAAATTGGAGTCATGTTTTAGGTGCCAGAGAGGGTAACATGGACCCTGTTTATGTGTGGTGTTAATATTCAGATTCAGTGCTACATGGGCCCAAATTTTTTTGTAATCTGATATTTTTAACCAAATCTGGAGGTATTGTAGTCAAAAATGTGACCACATTGCATTTGTAGTGTTTAGGCCACACTGAGAAACTGCCTACCCACCTGTCAATCATCTCATCGATGGTGCGGCCCCTGAAATACAATTACAGATGGTGACATTTAAAGCATGTTATTACCATGTATAAACATAATGTTTAATTACCACTATAAACAGTAATGTGTTTACATTTGGTGTAAAATTCATCACGGGTGTTCTGATTACAAGTGGTCAGGTGAGGCTCTACCCCCCATCTCCTTATCTCATTCTGTTTGTGTATATAATCTTACTGTGCTGAATTCACTGTATTGAGCTTACTGCATGCAGGATTGCCTGTTGCTGTAGCAGTGGTTAGTGTAATCGCTCTACTTGACCGAGCACATTATAAGCCCTCAGCGCTGGTTTGTAGCATTAGCAGCTCTAGATCTTTGTTGGAGCAACATTCAGCGGACCATTTCCCTCCCAGTCAATGAGGGTTTCTTGCTGCTGTTCTGTCCGATTTTCTTATCAAAAAATAGACCTGGGGCAGGAGCGGAGTGATAGCGTAGAATGAAGACACCGGGCTGATGTAACTGAACTTCGTAATGTTCCCCTTGAGCAGCGTTGACCTTGAAAGTCCTTCTGACTGCACATCTATCCATGAGCTACATACAGCAGGGGGAAAGGAGAATAAAACAGACAGACAGGGAGAGAGAGAGAGAGAGAGAGAGGTGTGCCAGCCTTGCTAATTATGCCTAAATGTAAAAATAGGCTGTACAGGCTACACACAGATTTACTGGCCATCCTGTGTCTTAAATGTCAGACTTATATATGCAGAACGTATATAAATGCAGTTTCACACTCACAATTGTGCTGCTGTACTATATGAGCACAAATTCTGGGAAGCTAGGGCTTGTGTGTGATATTGTTTAAATAGGATTACATTTAATTTACAATCAATTTAATTTACAAATATTTATTTGTAAATCCAGATATGTAATAATAGAAGATGAAGAAAGGAAGAAAAATTGAGGAAGAGAGAGAAAACAACAGCATTTTGTTGTCATGTAAAGGGCATGAGGTAACATTTTCATTTCATATGGTAACTTTTTCTTGTTTTTTTATGCTAGTCAAATGTGACTTCATTGCTTTGAGTGATTTTCCTCACAAACATGTATTATACGATGAGGCCTTGAGGTATAGAGAGGAAATAGTTTTATGGTCTTATCTGTGAACATAACAAACCACACACTTTTTGTACACGTTCACTGATGCGTGTCAAGTGCGTTTCCAAGTATGCTTTTGTAATCCTGCTATAGGCTTGTTTCCATGTAAGAGGAGAGATTGACATGACATTAAGCACTGCTGAAACTTTACAATTTCTAAAATACTCTCTATCGCTGTTTTGTCAAGGTTCCTTCATTGTGTCTCACTTCTCGATTTTTCTATTCTCTGTGGTTGCTAATTCATAAAATTTTTTCTGTTGATATTACCTCCATGGTAACACAAAGCTTTTTTAAAATTTTATCTTTATATATGTGTTTAATTCACCTCGTTGAGCCTGCTGCAAACAGGGTCATTGTACCACGTTAAATGTAATCACTGTGCCAAACAGATGCAGCTTCCTGTCAACAGGGACCTGCCTTACCCTACGTCTTTACTGATAAGAGTGAGCAGACCCTCTAGAGAGGGACCTTTAGTTGAGCAGCAGTGTCTATCCTGCCAAACAACAAATCGACATATACTCACACAACAGGAAAGCTCCACAGTCACTGCCCACCTTTTCAGCACGGGTTTAAGATATAAGGGAGTCTGAGGTTGCTTGACACAGGGTTCATTTCTGTTGTTACAAAAATGTAATATCTGAGTGTTTGCCGTCTTGACCCACACACACTGATTCTATCAAGATTTTTACATGTCGAGGTGAACTTCCAATTTTTAATTTTTACAGAATTCCAAATGTCAAAGCAAAAATGTAACCCCTATCGTCCCAGCTGAAATGTTAATAAAATGAATTAGAGAGATTGTTTTAAAATACAAGAATGCTACACATGGCAACCTTTTGATATAAAATGAAGTGGAGGCTTGTGATAAATTATGCAGCCTGGATAACATAATTTATGAAAAATCTGTGAGTGGTATTGGCTGGTACATGGGGTGTAATTTAGGAATATAATCACATCATAGCAGCATTGAACAATTACCTCTACATGTTGATAAACACACACATGTTAATATGTAATACATACTCTATAATACACATATAATACATACATATGTAATACTGTATAATAATATATTATACAGCCTATATAATATAATTAAAAAAGCTTAAGGACATAAGAAAAAAATATAGCACCCCTAACTAGTCTTTGCTAGCCCGCAAATCTTCACACTATAGAGATTGCCATTGTTTCCATGGTAATAGTGACTTTTTAGTTCTCGCTGAGGGTAATGTAGTGGTTTATTGAAAATTCCACAATTAATCACATTTGTTTTCCTAATTGAAGATGAATTCACATTTGTGTTTTGGCTTTCACCAAAGCATATGCTGTGCAAGCACAGTGTTTATGGTGGTCCTGTCTTGAAAGGTTTATACGTTTTTCCTAAAAATCAATTTTCCTATGGAGATTGCATACCCATACTGATGTCTACCCAGGACAGAGCTGCTGGTTTTATTTTTTGTGTATTGTGTATTTAACTGGAATTTAAATATGCATCTGTAAATGTGTGCGTGTGTTTCTGGAGAGGTTACCGAGGAGCACAAATGTGTATAATGACGTGTATAACAATGTAAACATGGTTCATGGTTTAAAACAAATCACTTAAAAACATACTAAATGGTGATTTTTGATTAATTAACCCTAACCCTATGCCACAAGTTTTCTGTAAGGGTTAGGTTTGGGGGTAGGGTTATGGAAAAGAATATACAGTTTGTACAGTATAAAAACCATCATGTCTATGGAGAGTCCACATAAACCACATATGCCATGTGTGTGTTTCTTTTCTGCTAGATGAACCTATGGCGCCAACAAAAATAGCTGCTATGGCAATCCTTCTCTTGACTTTTGGAGTATTGAGGATGAAGCCATGACATTCTTAGTTTATTTTATGCATTAATTAAATGTGAACATAATAGCAATAGAACAAGTATTGCCACTGATAATGGTCACTGGTTAGCATGTTACTGGCATCTGTATAGGCTGTGTAAGTGTACGCTATTAGCTACAGTATAATGCTGCATTGCTTGTTCACAGGAGCACACAGTTTTTTCCACCTTTGAGCATGTGTTAACACCCGCGCTTTGTGTGTTTATTTTCAGCCTTGTCGTCTTTCACAGGTTGTTCCTTGACAACTGTGTGTGTGCTTTTCAACACTTTTCCAAGCATGCATTGTGCTGAGAAGAAAGAGTGTGAGAGGTAGTTCATTTGGAAACTCTGTAACCTAAGCGATGTAGCCTTAAATAACTGGGTGATATTTATAGTACATGTCTATAATGGTAATGTTTTGAACCAATAATCAGTGCAAAAATCTGTTAGAAGTGAATGCAATGAAATGTTTAGTATGGCACTGCTAAACTCTTACCAAGAGCAGTATTTGAAATATGTCAATGACTGAGTCAAATCAGCGGTTTGAAGTTACTTCTAGAAAAACTCATGTTCACATGTATTGGCAAGTACCAAGGTTTTCAAGCAGAGGTTCAAGTCAAGTCAAGTCAACTTTATTTATATAGCGCTTTTTACAAAATGTCATTGTTTCAAAGCAGCTTTACATGTATGATATCTTTAGGCAGAGTACACAGCACACACAGACAGACACACACACAGACAGACAGACACAGAGAAAACAAGGTAGGAGAAACACAGGTGATATTATGCAGATTATACAGTCATATATGGGGTATGAACAGATAGTATGAAACATTCAAGTTTCTTGAATGTTCTGAAAGGGTTATGTGGGCTGATACAAAATACGTAGAACTTCACTAAAAACAGTAACCTTTAACGTGTTGTAACCTTTAACAATGTATTGTATGTACATACTGCATCCAGCACAGTAAGAGAGAAAATGAATGCAATAAATGCAACGCACTTCACAACGGGTGCATGCAATCATGTGTTCTTTTGTGATGGTGCAGTCCAGGTGTTCATAAGTGTAACTGCTTGGAGGAAAAACTGTTTCTTAGTGTTTCTGTTTTGGTTTTGATAGCTCTGCAGTGTTTCTTTGAAGGAAGCTGAAGAAAAATGTGGCAAGCAGGGTGTGAGGCATCGCTGACTGTCCTGTCAGCTCGATCCCTGGATCAGCCAGAAATGTTCTCGGCTGAGCACACGATGCTCTGAAGTCGGCCGAGGTCACAGGCTGTGGGCTGACCCGTACAGTCCCAGACAGTTACGAATGAGGTGAGGTACTGAAGGTAAAGGTCGAGAAATAAAGGGCCTTAAAAGTACAGTGTGTCGTTTCTGAGCTACAAGCCTGACCAAAATGAATTGCAAACGTAATGAAAAAATCCATTATTCCTGAACACTGCCCATTTTTCATTGGTTAAATAGACAAATAGTTTCGCCCCAAAATTACACCATTGGCTGAGCCAGTATTAGTGTGCCACACTGGTCATCATGCATAGACAAATAGAGCGATCCCCTGCACTTTTCTGGGGAAGTGGCATACGATTTGGCTTCTTTATACTTAACTGCATACAAAGCTGAGGGATGACATTGTATTTTACTTTCAACAAATGGCACACTTCAACTTTCACCCACACCTGCTACAACTTACGAGTGAGCAAAGTAAAAAGGCACTTCGTTCTTCAAGTTAAACAACACTGCACACATTCTGGAAAACCAGGAAAAATTTCAGACCCTTCAAACCCAATAGAAGTATTTTATTCAGGAACAACAGATAATACATCCAAAAAACATTGAAAAGATGAAGATGTACAAAATAGTAAGTCTCTGTGTAGGAGTTGCTTGCAATCATGTCCTGAAAGAAGATCTGTCACGCTGTAGAGGTTCATTACAGCTGTCGCGCAGACGTGTGGGAGGAGTTCTTCTAAAAGTGAAAGTTGATGGAGGTTGTGTAAAACCTACAATATGTTCTCTCTGTTTCTCCTGACAAATCTGTTTAGTCATCAAAGAGAACTTTAACATTGTTAAAAATCAAACACATCTTTGGAAAGGGAGAAGACGCAGAAGTATGGAAAAAACTTGGGCAGATACCCATAACCATGTTTGTGGGTTTGTTTGTTAATATAGGGATGATGTTTTGATGCTTCTATTAGATTGTCTTCATATACATATCTGCTACATTAAAAAAAACATCATCTGCCTAAATGGCATTAAGCTAAGGAACATGGTTTTAACAATCATTTTTATGGCAATCTTTAATGTTGATTTTCAAAGTGCTTGTTATTATTGTTTTTGTGAAACTTTTATTTTGGAGTTCTTTATTTCTTGCTCTTATCTTGTGTGTATATCTTAATGCTTCCCACACTGTATCCAGGTGTTTCAGGTTAATTAATAAGTTCTCTAAGTATTTATAGCTCTCATGTTAATGTGATCCAGTTCTCTTCATAAGTTAGCATCTCTGTGCACTATGAAGGAAGCCAGGCATTATTGTAGTCATATGGACGTTCACATGGTTGTGTACACGTTTTGTTTTATTTACTTTTGGTCCCTTATGGCTTCCTGAGTTGACCACCCAGCAAAAAACACAGCAGTGTGTAAAATCATTCAGTAGGATCAATACTAATTGGTTGTGTCTCTGTGAGAAATAAGAAAACTAAACCGATCCCCACCACCCATTATCCAGATGTTCTACTGACCTTTGAAGCACACTGTGCTTCTGATTATATGTGGACTTTCTGCTTCGTAAGGAACAAACAAATGGGGGGGCGGTTGTGGCCTACTGGTTAGTGAGTTAGACTTGTAATCATAAGGTTGCTGGTTTGATTCCAGCACTGGGGGGTTGCAACTGAAGTGCCCTTGAGCAAGGCCTAACCCCCAATTGTGCCCCGGGCACAGTGCTGCCCACTGCTCCGGGTGTGTGTGTGTTGACGACTTGCAGTGTGTGTTCACTCCTCACCAGTGATGGGTTAAATGCAGAGGTCACATTTTGGGTATGGGTTACCATATCTGACAAATAGGTCACTTTCAAAAGGTTCCAAAAACATAGACCCTTTGTAGTGAAGAAGAGGTCTTGAAGTTTATATATAAGCAGATCTTTAATGTTTTTAAAGTGAGTGTTTATCCAGGGATTAAACCATTTATGCCACCTTCATGGTGCTGGAAATGGAAATTTAGCAGTGGAAATACACTGCATAATAAATGGCTTAGGAGGGAAAGTTGTTATATACGCTGCACTTTCAAACTTCTGCCTGTCTCAAAGGGTTCAATTGGACAATGAAATCAGGTTACTTCTGAAGTCATATACAGTACTTATGCAAAGCTAGTTCGTTCCAAACGTATGCCTGAATAAGTGCCCATTGGCGCTCAAATGATGACCTTGATGACCAAAATGATGACAAAAAATGCACAGCTTTTTTTCAGGTTACCATTTTTGACAAATAAACAAATGAGACCCAGCCTGTCACATGCTGTTTTCACTAAATTCTGCTTCTTAGTGTGATTGTGCTCTATTGGAAACTTTTAACAATTAAAACACACTATGTAACAGAATGTCTACCAATTGGAGACATAGATGAAAGGAAAATATGTTTACTATAATGTATTTAGAAACCAGGACAAGTTTTAAGTCATAATTCATAGCATTTGTTCATAGACATTGATTAGCCAATCAGTAACTAGATAAACCCAGAGTCTCAGCAGCAAGGTTTAAAAAACAATTATCTTTACAATTTGTATTGCAGTCCAGTTCAAAAGAACAGATCTTGGCAGTTGTTGTCCAGCCTCCATGCTGGGGAGATGTAGAGGAAATGGTTGATTCCACAGAACATCTGGCGGTTGGCTCTGTCTGGTCTCAGAACAGCTTCTGCTCATCTGCATGCTGCTGATGCTAATCAGTCATTCATTTAAAGCATGCTAGCATGCCTCTTGGTTGTGGGAGATGGAACAGTCTCCAGAGTAAAGGCTGATAGATGCTTTTCTCCCAACTGCATTTCCAGATATTTGTGTGTTGACAACTTTTATGTAAGATTTGCACTGAGATTTTAAAAGTCAGAATTGCATTCTTAGTTATTTTTTGCAGGTGTATTTGTGTAGCTACAGTTTGAAGGTTAGTTTATTTTCTTACTTAAAAGTTTCTTTTGACCTTGTGTTCTGTACTTTGTGCTACGCTTTAAAGTTTTTTAAACTTTATCTAACGCTTTTAGAGTTTCTGGTGGAAAAATGTATTCGATTTTGTTCCAGACATAAAAAATAAAAAAAATAATAAATTAATATTTTATATAATAATAAAAGCTAAATTGTAAAATGTTTATATGCACAAGTCTAAGAAGTTAAAGAACCATTCTTTATTATTTTATGTAGTGTGCAAAGATTTTGTGGTGTCACTCTCAGCTTTGCATGATCCTGGAAGAGCATTCAGTTCAGAGTTTGCAGACTGAGATATGCTGTGAAAAGTGAATAATGGGCAGCCACAGGTTATTTTCTGTGCTGAAGTGCTTGCTGACAATTGCAAGGTTGGAGATACTGTATGCCATAGAGCTGGTTTTAAATGTATGGTTATGTAAGTGAAACATGCACTTGCTAAACATTACCTTTACACAGTAAAACTATTTGTCAGGTAACCTATTGTAAGATATGCATGCAGCAACACTAAAAGTATGCCCACACCAAAAGTATGATTTAACATAACTGCATACACGACTGCATTAAGATATGCTAACAAAAATCATTTTTAAGGGTAAAGAAAGGTCACAATTGCGTCTTTCCTTTTTACAATATACTGCTGTGTACTATATATACTATGCTATTGTTTACTATGACACAAATGCTAAAGATAGAATTCAAAGGTGCTCATATTTGTTTAGTTTCTCTAGGACTAGATTGAGATTGAAATGTACAACACAAGAAAGTGCAGATGAGAAATAGCAACGGACAATTGCTATTTCTCATCTGTAAAAATACATTAATTTCCTGTGGTTTGCAAACCATACAAGATTGAGCAGCTGAAATAATTTAGAAGGCAATACTGTTTGGGAAATTAAATA
The DNA here is from genome assembly GCA_036877585.1 of Botia kubotai. Lineage (NCBI taxonomy): Eukaryota > Metazoa > Chordata > Actinopteri > Cypriniformes > Botiidae > Botia > Botia kubotai. Next base: position 9,987 of record JAZGTI010005270.1, on the reverse strand, counting down.
AATCCTGGTTTTCTCTTCAAATGACTCTTCAACATTGTTAGAAGTGATGATAAGGGCAATTTCCCAATGATCATTCTATCTTGTTTTCTTGAAAAAGATGATTAATTGAAATAAATTCAGCTTTTTTTATTGTTTTACAGTTTTAACAAAGGTGCTCACAAAACTTTATGCCTCGTCCTTGGCGACAGTTCATAAAAGCAAATACCTTCCAATTGTTAAATGCAAATAAAAAGTCAATTTATATTTTTACGGATGCATAAGCCAGTGATTAATCTGAAAGATTCTGTTGACACAGACGGAAGATGAACATGTTAATATGCTGTTTCATGTCTTTTGATCAGCTCTTTGTTTTTTCACATTGCATTTGTTAGTTTGTGTGTAGGATGGGTTCAGCTGTTTGATGGCTGAAGCTTGTGTTCAGTTAAGTTTTTGTTTGGCTGCTTTCATTTTCAGCTGTTACTGTATAGAAGATATGTACTATAATAATAGCATGTGATACAGTCACTGAAACAATATTTTCCTGACATTACTTTTTTGAAGAAGTTGTATCTTATATTAGAAGCTGTGTGAGTTTCTGCCTGCAATGTGATTATTGTCTGATAGCTCAAGCAACACCACATCATCACTTTTATAACATGTGACTTCATGCTTGTGATTCTTGTGGGTTTGAGAATCACTGATGAACAGTTTGCTAATGTTTCTAAGAATGTCATAAGTGGTTTGGTGGTCTTCAACAGTTTAATGCAATTTAAACAGTCAAGTTCAATAAAAATCTACAACAATACAGTTTATAACCACATAAAATCTAATAAAGTTTATTGTGCAGTTTCGCTGTAATTGTTTTCTGTTGAAACTCTAAGTTCTGATTATATTAAATGATTATAATATTATATTGTGGTTAAATTAAGTTTTAAGTATGTAACAATATTCTTGTTTACCCTCAAAGAGACTATTTGGCCTTTTGTTTAAGCTAATGGCTGTCTGTTTTCAGTTTGAATTACTTTTATTTCAAGAGTGGGTTCTTTTTCCAAGAGGATTAACCCTGTATGTAGTTTTTGATCATAAACATTAAGTCTCTGTGATCAGTATTTCAGATGTCTAGCTGTGATGGAAGCCAGCTGGTGTATGGCATAAACCATCACTGCTCGATAGACCAGCATGAACTTTTCGGTACTGCCAGAAAGCAATGGAACACGTCTTCACTGCATTACAGTGATCTTACCAGTTTTAAAGGGATGCCGTTAGGCATGCTATGGTTAACCTTTAATGCCCTCAACAGTGGTAAAATCACTATAATGGACTGCCTCAAATGGCATATTGGCAGCAAATGACATCTGTGTTTGAAAACACGTGCTTTAATCATTTCAATAATTTACAATCACTTTCTTTTTTATTTTTACACATCAAATCTTAGCTTTGAAGAATTAGATGTCCGGTATTCAGTGGAATTTATATGTGATGTATCATAAGACGTTACAAACTATTAAACCGACTGTACTTATATCCCTAATAATCTCATTTTAATTAGTGATCAATTAAATATGGCATCTACCTGACTTAAATCTATTAAATGTGTAATAACAGTATTCACAGTTAAGAGATCTCTCACTCAATACTATTGTTTATTAGCTATTTTAAGAGTGTGGGATTAAGGTCTTAGCATTTCTTTGTCCTCCTCTTTCAGTTCCTCTCTCCTCTCTGTCAGTGGCTATGGCACCAGAGGGGCAGCGTGACCCTCATACTGAATGAACATAATTAAATTACATGCTCCTGGTGTGAACTCTCATATTAATGTGCTTCGACATAAATCTAACTGATTGTATCTGCAGAATTCCTACCGCTATCTTCACTTTTTAGATCAATAGCTATAGAAACTAAGAAGTGTAGCTTTGTACTGGGTGAAGTTATAATCTTTGTATTAGTAGATGGAGTTCTGCTTGAAAATTGCAGGATAAAAGACTTTCTGCTGTAACACATTTGGTGAGTGTGTATCTGTAAGTGTGAGGAACTTAGTGTAGGTGTTAGAATACCGTGAGTCTATAGCAGCTGGCAAATGAACCGCATGTAATATAGGTCACATTTACATGAGCAAACCAAATCCCAAATCTATAAATCTCTAGTTGAGATGCATTGACACAGTTGTACATTTCTTGGCATCATTTTAAAGAATAGATTTGGCTTGAGATAAATATATATAACCAGACATTGCTATTTAGACAGTGATTTTGTTCCTGTCTAAGTACTATTATTAGAGCTGTCAAATTAACAATTAATTTTGCATAATCTATTGTAAAATGTTATTAATGAGATAAAACAAGTTTTAAAACATGCAGTTTATCATTTCCCATATTGAATTCCTATTGAATTACTATAGCAGCAATTCTTGTTTAAAGTTCCTCCCATCTTTTTGCCAGTCCCATCTGCTACTACAGGAAACATGCCTTGCCAAGCCACACTTACCTAAAGCAGGTGGACATGCATTCTGAACATCTACCACAGACAGATTGACAAACATGACTGCAGAATAAATTGCTGTGGGCTGTAGGCCAATTATGGGCATGTGTTCAAATAGATGGCAATAAAACACGCATAATATAGATCACTTTTGTAATGCCTGTTTATGATCTCTCATCAGCAAATATTTGTATGTGCACATCATTTGATTATCACCAAATCAGATAATTTCATTATAATTGTGAGTCTATGGACCACCAAATTGTGAGCGACCCAAATTTGGAATCAAAGTTCTTCGGTGCAGTTTATGTGGGGGAAAAGATAAAATCGGGTCCTTCAGGCTGTGCATTCAAGAGAAATAAAAGAAAACTAGCTTTATAAATGTCAAGGGAAATAACACAGCAGTCCCACATATCTATAGGGGAAATGTGTCTTTACTGTGAACCGTAAACAAGAAGAAACAGTACCATAGAAACACCTATTCACAGTTACATAACAGTCGTCTTTTCTTAGTTGTAAATCACAGAACAAGTGAAAACATGCTAGCGGAAACGTTGCACAGTGCAACAGAACACAGGAAGGTGTCTGCAAATGAAGTCTCGTTTCAGGCATATTTCAGAGAGAGATGAAAACAGAACTGACGGTTGGGACTTGTTAACCATGCAAGAATATCTGCTCTGGCGTTCTTCCAATCTGCAGTATCATTTATTGGGCCATAAATACAGTCAGAATGTGTGTGTCAACAGTATGCTCTGGTGATATATGGTCACTAATAGGCAGTAAATAGGCAGTGACTCTTATATGAAAGGTCTCTTCCCATGCTGACACTAGCTTTGATTTAATTATAGAAAAACTCGTTCGTTTAAATATGCTCTGGTGTCTGAAGTCTTCCTTCTAACACTTTCACATTTGTATTGTTTACTCAGAAATAAATAACCTGTCTAGCAAAACACACACACACACACAAAAACTCACTGTTATCGATTTGCAGGCGCGTGATGATGTTGTAGGGAAGAACTATCACTCTCATTGTGAGTCAACACATCCTCTTTTTGCTGTGCACTGATCTTAAATAGTGGCATGATCGGTCTGAACTTGTCTGAGGGCAGAGATCTGTTTTCAATATAAATCTGGTTAGATTGGCTTTAGTCTTTAGAGAAATGTCAATAAATGTACAAGCATCACAAACCTAAATAAAAGGTTTCCTGTTACTGGAAATTCACTTGTTTTCTGCTCCAGCATTACATGGTTTTTACACCTTCTTTCTTGCATTTGGTGCTACAGTTAGTTGCTTAATTTATTATAGAAACTTTCTGCTGTAGGCACACTAAATGATGGTTATTGCTTTTCATAGATTGTGGTAAGGCTGCGTTTATTGTCTTTTCTGTGCATTCTTCCTGTGTGTCTGAATTACATTATCCCTTCAAAACATATGATCTTAATAAACAAGTAAGGTTAAGGTCATAGTAATTAGTATTGGATAGGTCCTATGATAAATTGATTGTGTAATGAATAGCAGCACAATAAACATGCTGAGTGGTTCATCTATGGCTAATCAGGGCAAGTGCACAGCAGGGGCCTGTTTTCTTTGGAGAATGGATTATGGTTTGGGCCAATGGGGCAAGTGCTCCTGGGTCTCTGACTGCCAGGAGCCTTGAGCAGAGAGGCCTGCTGCTGGATACCTGACAGCAAGAAAATAGATTAAGAAATATTGTTTGCTTGTTTGCCAGTACTATAATAATAAGCAATATGTGATCGTTAAAAAATCAAAGATGTATACAAATAGTTCATTTAAGTAAGAAAAACAACCGATGTCATTAATGACTGCATAGTTGTTAAGTGGTATAATTAACACATTGACTTCACAGCTTCCTGTGTTCAATTCCCTGAAAAACATGTGCATTTTATTAAACTGAGTAGTAATGGTAGTAGTAATGCATTTCTTTGTGTTTTCAATTATTTGACCTGTACTGTATCTTGACGTTTTTGTAAATCTGTTCCTTAAACACTGTTGGCCTCTAGTTTGTAGGGAGACTTTTCTTATAGGCAAGTGAGATGGGCACACCGATGGCAGAGAAGGAATTATAGCACAGGGAGCTACTTGGGAAAAAACAATCCTCTCTGCAATTTATTTTCACTGGAAGGGGCAGATGGAACGCAGAGCGACACAATCCTATAAACCGCCCCAAATGTGTGACCGAGAGTGTGTGTGGCCCCTGCAAGAAATATACCACTGTGTTACAACCGCGTAAGACATCACACTGCAAATCAATATCAGTTCGGTTTTATGATCTTGACAAGTCACATTACCAAAAAGTTGGAATTATGATATGGAATTTTGGAGGATTGGTTACAATTATGATGTATGACATTCTGAATATGAGGACTTTTATGGGCACTAGCACACACTGGTTTGTGAGCTGATGAGTGTGTGTGCCAAGGCAGTCCTGTTAAAATGCATTCTGATCACAAGCTTTTTGTTCTTTAAAACAGGCAACATCAGGATTCAGGACACACACTTGAAGGTGTAGACTGGGCTGTTGAATGCTGGGTGGGTTAAGGTCATTGTTTCTTTATTCTAAGTTTGTTCTCTGTTTGTGTACTTTTTCATTCATGATCAAAAACATAATAATCTCAATTGACGAAGAGCGCTTTCTTACCGCAACAGTTGAGTTTTCTGCAAATGTCGTCATATTGACTGTATTTGACAGGGCACTCAAACAACAGGGGACACAGGGAGGAAGTGGAAAGCTTTCCGAACAGAATGCGACGTGATATGGATCAGTTTTTGCCACTGTCTGAACTTCTTGAATAAATTGCCGGCTATAAAAAAACAATGACATTATAATATAACAATGAGGAGACCACAGGTCTACAGCATCAAATTTAAGCCTTTTCAACTGTGATGCCAATAGAATACCCAATAGAATATCCTAAATGAAAATGTTGTTGGCCTAAATATCAGTGGCTAGTCTCTGCAATGCTATACAAGGACATAAAGTTAAGAGGTTTATAGTTTGCTTGCTGATGTCTTCCCAGGTGAAACATGGAGATAAAGTAATATCTTTAGGAGCCTCTTCTTGCCCATTCAAAGGACAATAAGCACAGAGTTGAAAAAGACAATAAATACAGAATAAATACAGAATGAAGAGGTCACACGCTTTGCTTTGTGCAGAACAATACAATTTGTGTATACAAAGCCAAAACTAGTGGAAAAGCACCCAGCATTGCACACAGTTTGGTTCTCCATACTGTATAATGGGCAATGAACAGCTCTGCATTCAAATGCAGATTGTTTGTATGAGACACAGTGCATTTATTATTTGTGTTCCAGACATCGCTTGACAAAAGCTAGGCAGTCTGTGAATTTTGAATGTGGGCTCTGGTACATTCACTGGATGCAAATCTTTCCCATTAGTTTCCAGCCCGAGAACAAGTTAATTACATTTAAGGTGCGCTGTCAAGTGGCTGGTGTTCAAAAGATGAAATAATTTGCCTGCCTTATGTAATTGAAACACATGGAAAGTGAAGTGAGTCTTTGTGAACTTCTACATCATTTTGTCGTATTTTCTAATTTTTCTGTTTTTATTTGTGAACATTGCTAGATAATAGACAGTAATACAGAGCTTTACAGCACACAAGCTTGGAAATGAGCTCAACATGGAACTGCTGCATTTTTTGTTGAATACACATGTCTTTTAAATCACTCAAGCTCTCTTCATATAAATCACGTTTCTCTCGTGCTGTAAAAATACAGCTAAACATTAACTTTATTTCTGTGTGCCATAAGTTTTAATTTTTTCTTCCGCTGGTAATCTTCTTAAGTTAATAAGGAATTTCCATTGCATTTCCATAAATTAGGATTAAGGTTTTCTCCGTAGTGTTTATATTTTGTTCGCACTCCAACATCAGTCGACCGTGAGCAAACTATAAATCAGAACTTCGTAGTCAAACAGCTTTCAGTTTTCCTTAGGTAAACCATTACTCACTCTATCATGGGCAGTTCCTGGTGGGCATTCTTCTGATAAGGGTAGAGTATGTAGCTCTCAGTTGTGGTTCGCTCTGTGGTCAATGCAGGACCACTGGCAATTTTATTTACTGTGGGTGGTTGTGCTATTGTTACGAAAGTTAGCAGCAGGAGTAAATGAACTCGGTGTTGAGTGCAGGTTGATCGCATGGCATTGATGATTTGATTTAGACGCAAGCATAACACGTGATTGAGAAGGGACAGGGGTTATTAAGATGAAATCAAGCAAAATAAAGTATAAATGGTAAAATAAACCACCAAGTTAGCAAAAACAAAAAACAACGATCTCTAAAGAGAGTTGAACCAGCTTGGGCTGGTGCTATCTGCAACCAATGCTGATGCTAAAAGGTGCTACTGATTATTTTGCAATTACTGCTCACCTTGAGCAAAATGATGCACTGCGTTTCACTGGATTGGTCCTTTTATAACGTCTAATCATCTCTTTTTTTCCTCTGCTTTTGCCTGCTGTGTCTATTTACCAGTACACACCTTCTCTTAGTCACTTCTCCCGCCTGTCCTCGAAAGCTTTGTGCCAATTACAGCAGCTTTTCACAGCCAAGATCCATGTTTTCTACAATAAACTCCAACACGCGTGATAGGGATACATCTGATACAGCTGGGGAAGATGGGATAGGCAAATAAAAAGATCTCCGGAATGCGGCCGGGAGAAAACAAAGATGCTGTAAACAATCTTAGTAATTTAGCTTTCATGCAAGAGGTGCGTAGAAGTTTTTTGCAAATCTCTTGGTTTGAACTCTCTTGTACTGTTCCTGTTGTTGCAGAGAGGGTTTCATCAGCTCTGAGTGTACACCAGAACTAAAAGGAAAAAAACATGACTAGGAGGATGATACTAAGAAGGTTCTAAGTCAACATCTTTTAGGGTCTGAACTAAACCAAGACAACTCACAGAACAGAGATGTAAAAATCTGCTGCGGGAGACAGAACATCTAGAGAGCCAGAAAACTGTTGTTTTATAAATAACTGTTCTCATTCCTGCCAGGCATTACTCGTTTTATTTCTTATTCATTCTGATACACTGTGTAGATCTTGGTTTATTTTAGATATCTCAGAGCAAGAATTTTGACTTGTACTGTACGTTAAAGCTGTAAGGGTCTTTTTACATCGGGTTCATTTCAGGGGTCTGAGACAGGTTTACATGAATGTTGACAATATAAAAACTCTGGACGACGCCACCTAAACACTTATGGAACTACAGTGTTCTGCCCAAGAAGCCTTGATGATTTAACCATGCAATTTTAAACTGTGTTTGCATCTATTGTACAAGAAAGTACAATAGATATACAGCACTGTAGATTTATTGAATAGACCAAGGCTGTCAGTAAATTAATCAATTTATCTCATGCTGTTTTTTAGTTTAAATGCGCTTCTAAATACATATTGCCTTTATGAAAATATAGTGTGTTTAGTTTCTATTTGTTTTCTTTTGTAAGGGCATTAAACATGTTTGACAATTTGTCTTTAGCCTTTCAGAAAGGCTTATGGTTATCGGCTTGTAAATATCTTTGGTCAGATCAATGAAAGAAAGATCATGTGTAAAGAATGGAATCGGGCCTGGATCTAGTACTCCACAGAGAGCCATATCAAACAATGGTTGTTGTCACCAGCTCAGCACCAAGTCTCTGGAGGAGACATCTCAAGATTTCTTTAAAGATGGCTGCCCGATGGGAAGTGGGAGCTATACACGAGGGCTCAGATTAATTATAATGATTGGTGTGGGTGAATAATGCATGACAATGGGAGCCCTGCCAGGCTCATGGTAAGCTGGTTAATTGTGTTGATGTGAAACGCCCACATAAACATGCACACAGGGGCATGTTGCTCTTTAACACAGACATCCTGTCTTCCCATCCATGGGATTCAATCACACTCAGTGGATCATTGTGGATCAGATTGCATGTACTGACTAGAAGCTTTTTCTGAGTATATTACTTTCCATTTGTTTTGGAACTTTTCCATTTTCATATAAATCTCTCTCTCTCTCCTTCTGTCTCCTTGTCTGTCTCTCTCTTCACTCTATCTTCAGGCTATCCATAGGCATGTGCATTGAAGTAATGGTGACAGCTTTTAGTAGAAAGATTCATTTAACACTTGAGGATTGTAAATTATGGCATATAGTTTATTCAATTTCAGTTTCAGCCATTGCACCCTCTTCCATTTTTTGTCTTTCTTCATACTGTCCCCGCCTGGCCCTTCCCTGAGGTTTTCCATACCTTATAATCCATTTCTTTCCTCTGAATCTCTGGGATTTCATAGGCTGTCAGAAAACTATGCTCAGAGCTTATTAAGCTGAGAGACAACTTGACAGACAAGCTTGAAGATCATTGTTAGAACAGCACTTCCTGTCTCCGTGGACCACTTAAGGACTTTGGGCTTTGACCTACCTGCAGAGGATGTTATGATTTGTGATGTAGCGGAAGTTATCACATATCACGCCCAATTACTATTCCATTTGGTGTTAGGCTTGTGTGATTGGCTTTGTAATCATAATGAAACAGCCTGAGAAACTCCAGCTTGGTTCTCTGAGCACCTTAGCCAAAAATTGTAAATAAATAAAATGAGTTTTACACTTTAGTGTGTAAAGAAACAGAAGGGAGGAGAGGTGAAGAAAAATTGCATTGAGAGGGGGGATCAGACAGCTTTAAATTGTTTTCTACAAGCCTTTAAATTTTTATGGAAGCATTTATGAGGCAGATTTTTTTGACTGTGATGCAGTACCTAGGAAGGAAAAGGAGGAAGCTGAAAAAAGTTTTTTGTTGTGTCCCATCTATTTGTCTAATGTTTGTTCTCAGTATGAGTTTGAGTGTGTGTGCTCTCACTCAGGTTTTGACAGTAAGGGCAGCTTTTGTGACCTTGGGAAATTTGAGCCTCTCTTGGGGCTGCGTACAGAGAATTGAAAATGTCAGAGTCATTCTCTCTCCGCCTTGATAAGCCTCTATTAAAAATTGTTCCTGAAATCACCAGCAAGCCGAAAAAGCCAAGCCGCAGATTGAAGGAGACCGCGCAAGTGAAGGCCCTGAGAGTGTAAGTAGCAATTTCCCTGTCAGAGCGGCGTGAGAGTTATTTGATTTTGAGGCCAACAATAAAGGATTCATGTATACAGATGGAGTCGGTGTTCTTGAACTGAGCTGAAGGTTACCTGCAGAGAATTTGTCTGATTTACACTGTTGAATCACTACGCTGCTGACCACAGTCAGGGACCCTCCCTTCCGTATGTGTGACTGTGGTTGGAGAGAGAGCGATAAATAAGGACACACACAGAAAGAGTGTGTGAGAGAAGGTATGAGGGCAGTACTGGTGAGTTCATTAGCATTAGTTTCAGGTCCAGCAGGTGTTCTCTGCAGATGGGCTTGCAAACAGAGTCTGTTATCTCTGCCAGCCACTCCTGAGTAAATCCATCCAGAGGCCCTCTGACCTCTGACGGCACCTTGTGAATCCTTCTCTACATTCGAATGTAGAGGCTATTTTGTGTTTGTTTTGTGTCAGGC
>JAZGTI010005269.1:0-25804 GCA_036877585.1 Botia kubotai | reverse complement strand
TTAGAAAACCATTGTATTGATGTCTGGGAAAGTGTACAATTACAACCACAATAATATTTACACAGATTAAAGACCATTTAAAAAATAATCAGACTGTGTCTTCTATGCAGTTAATTAGTTGTAACACCGCCGAGTACATACATATAAATTTATATACATACATCTGGCAGATGTATTTCTGATGTATATACATTTTTAATACAGCTATATGACTTAAAGAGACTTTAAGGCATAGCTTATATTCATTCTCCTGCAATGCAGAATGTGAATAGGTGTTAGGTGCAGCACAATCTCATTACATGAAATAAAAAATAAGGAGATCGACAAAAAGGTGAGATATACAGTTTGCCCACAAAGCAATAATCTAGATGTTCAATCAAGTGAAAACTGGCAAGTCTTAATAGTAACCCACTTTTAACCAAGAAACACTGGATCAGCACTCAATTTCAAACGTACTACTGATAATGTAACAAGACTGACAGAGAAACTCTAAGCTTTTCTAGAAAGACCAAAGTTTAACATTATGTTTCACAATGCAGGTACACATATTTATGCATTTGAACTGGAACGCAAAATGATGAAAATGATGAATGAAATTCCAATTACACCTGCAATTACATACAAATTCCAATTACACCTGCAATTACATATAAATTCCAATTACACCTGCAATTACACTGTCTAATCCTTTCTAAATGTTATGGTTGTAGTATTCGTCTTGTTTATTATAGGACCTTTCCACAGATCAGCAAAAGTCATTCAGTACTTGTACTTGGCCTGAACAGATTGGGAAGCACTACATTAATGGATTGACGTCAACTCAAAAATTCAGCCAATCAGTTATCAGCTTAACTTAAATTGAGTTGACAGTTAAAATGGTGCTGACCTTCAGCTTGATCTGAAATCAAAAGGACAAAAGAAAATCTACTTTGCAGGGAACCACTTACCAAGTAGGGGGGACATATTCTGGAAGACTCTTAGAAGCTCAGGTGTAACGGCAGAGCTGTTCTCCAATGTCACCAACCTGCAGGAGCACAAAGATGAGGTCATTTAAACAACAGCCTGTATTTAACATGTAATTTCTCAGTAAGAGCCCTGTTGTTCGGTCATTGTGATACGAAAGATGAAAAAACCTTCAAATAACAGTAATATTACAATAAAGGAACTATGCTTTTAGTGTCCATGGAAACACCACCGTGGCACCAATTCATACAAAGTTGGCTTCAAGCTGAAGAGCTTCCATCTTTAAACAAAACAGACGTTATTTCATAAAAGCTCTCGGAAGAATGGATGGATGCGGCTAAATTCGTGGAAGTGCAGCTATTTTTGATTCAGAGGCTACTGAGGAGCCTTTGTGCGAGACGCTTTATCGTATGGAATGACTCTTCTGGTCTTGACGCGAGACAGATTGAGCGAAGCTGATAAATGAGGAGTGGAAGAGAACAAACTGAGAGCGAGAGTGAGGTCTGAAGCCTTGAACTGGAAAAATAAACCATCTGAAAGACATGACTGAAGAGAACCAAAAAATAGACAGCATGAGAAATTAACACACAAAAAAAAAATCTATGGTGCACACAAAGTAGGGCTTATAATCATAGGTATCGATTGTAAAAGTAGGAAGCGCTGCGAGAACTAAGAGCGGAAGATGACAAATTAATTTAAGTGTGAGATTTCTCCTGACTCAGCTTCTTATTGTACGACATCACTGAGTGTGCGGGCCGAGCACTTACACGGAGTAGCACTAAAAAATAGGTTTGGCAGAGTTCCTCTGAGCCATGACTGCTATGATTCATGCTATCATTCCTATCTGGACAGGCAATTTGTCACAGGAATTTTTTTTAAGCATTATGTGTGTCAGTGGCTGTCAGGGCGAGGCAGCAGAGAAGAGAGAAGGAGCCACTAACTGGGATCCCATTTAGATCCAAGGCAGGTAATAACACTGTGGTGGTTTTAGCTGTGGAATGGTTTGACTATCTCACATGCCTTTCCTTTGTCACATCACTGACTTGTTTAAAGATACTTGTTAAAGGTGATGTGTGTAGTTTTAATTATGATAAAGAACTTTGTACTGCTTTAATATGCTGAGTAAGCACACTAGTGGCTGGTTTATTCCTCTCAAAAGTGTAAACACTGTGGCACTAAAGGATTGCTTTGGTTTGTTTGAGCAGCCCCACCAATGTGATGTACTGTAGCAACACTAAATCAACCAATGGCGTGAGTTTGTGGCAGATCTGTGCTAGCCAAACCAATGTTCAGGACAGTGGCGTATGAATTACACACTTACACACTTAATTTTCACAATGTACACAGTTTTAAAGACTTCATAAATACACACCAGGCATAATTAATTGAGTGTCTCATGCCTCATCTTGATGCTTAATGGTTTGTGGAGCTATTTAAGAGACAGTTCAGTTAAAAATAGTATTGACCCTTATGTCACTGAACATGTATGACTGAGTGGAACAAAATTTCATTTGATATTTACTTGACTTGACAGTCTTAATCACAGTTTAGTTTCATTATAAAGAAAAGAGCAGCTTGAATAGCAACCCACCTAAATATCTACCTATATGTTCCACAGAAAGCTTTGAACAGCATGTGTAAATAAATGATGGCAGAGGTAGAATTGTTTTGGTGAACTATCCCATTTATGAAATAATACAAAAGGTCAAGCTACATATATTCTGTTTTCACCTAAAAAACTGAAGAAGCCTTGCTTTTATACACAAAGTAACGGCAGTATTCTCTGTTCGTCTCTTCCTCTATAGTCATGATGCAGGCATCAACGAGGTGCCACCATGTGACTATCAGCTGCAAGAACTGAAGCCAGCAATGTGAGGAGATTTGGAAATACACCATCTCCTTACGTTCACCATGATGTCTAACTGCCGAGCTGAAGTCATGCGGAGAACATAACAACATAAAGATTGGGGAAGGTTACGCGGCACTTTATTTTCTGCTGCCCTCGCTGACTGCATCACTGTGCCGTGTGATGTGCGGAAGTGGCGATAAAGCCGTGAGTCACATGCGCTTGAACCTGACAACTTTCTATAACCCTACTCACAGCAACCATTCTACCCAATAGGGTGCGATGTTGATGACGTCAAATGCAGTGGGGTCCAAAAGTGATATAGACCATGTTAACTATTTGCACTAAAAGGTCAGATTGTCTTGCTTCTATTGATGCACACAAGATGATCTTTGGAACATTCTCAGCTCATGCCAGGAGAACATGGATCATCAGGTTTCGCACAGGTCTGACGTCCATGGGACGTCATTTCATTTTTCAGTTCAAGGTTTTGCTCAAAATGTCATTCTGATAAATCAATTTATAATGAAAAATTTATATGAAATCAGAAAAACATGAACTAGAATCAGTGCTTTCAGACTTTCTGGTCCCACAGCAGTATGTGCCTGGAATAATAAAGAAACTGAACCTAAACACACACACACACATACACACACACACACACACACACCTGTGTTTAGGTGTTTAGAGGGTATATCATAAACATTAATACATATATAATATATAATAATTAATATAATATATATTAATATTGTATTTAGACACACAACAAAAACAATTCAAATAAATATTCATAGATTAAGTTCTTAAAAATAAATTTAAATATAATTAATCTTTGCATCAGCTTCAAGGCTTTTTACAGAAAAGCACTACAACAGATTTAACATGTTATCAAGGTTGTATTGTAAAATGTATTGATTAATAATTTCTTAAACTCACTCCATCTACAGACTCACACTGCTGTCTGTGACCCACACTGTCACTCTCTATCAGACTGTACAGCAAGCATGTAAATCCATGTAGAAATCAGATGACATAAAATCAACACAACATAGACATTTCAGCCATGGGAACTCACTGATATGTACACAGTACACACACAGATAACATAAAACTGTGACAGTACATTGATGCAGAAAACATGCAGTATTGATCGCATAGATGCAGAAACACAAGAGTGTTGAAAACATGAGAACATGAAACATTTAGAGAATGTAAAAGCAGAGACACCTGAGAGAAGACAGACTCTCCACCACCAGTCAAACTCATGGACCTACTGATTCTTCATTACTACTACACATCACTTTTCAACAGTCAAGTTAACAAATTAGTGAAATAACACACGAAAGAATTGTAATTATTCAGTGGCCAAAAACATAAATAATAACTTCTTCAAAGTAGTCACCTTTTGGGTCACGACCCCACAAGGTCAGCAGATGGTGTTTTTGGTGAACGTTTAGTTTATTGGGGTGGAAGTCTATATTTTTAAATGGCCTGTTTTTAATAATTTAGAATGTAAATGTGTCAGCCCAAAAAAAGGCTGATAACCCCTGGCCTACATTAGCTAAATTGGGATACTTTTAAATCAGTACTGAAGAAGTTCCACATGTGATGGGGGCCATTGGCTACTTTACCTTCACTTTCTAGTGCAATTCATCTATTTGCAAAAGACCTAGTTTAGACCTTTGGTTTTAATACACTTTTGGAGACATACCAGAGTTCTAGACCATCTTCCAGCAGGTAAACATGAGGGGGCTGCGAAACATCTGTGCTCAGCTGGATAACAGGTAGAAGGAAGGGATACAGGTTCTTGCTTTCTGCTCCCAGGCCCTGAGAAACACAAAACGATTACTCATACCAGGGCACGTGTGCACAAAGAAAAATGTATTGACTTATTTTGCGTTAAAGGAATAGTTTATCAAAATATGAACGTTGTCATTATTTACTCACTCTCCCGGCATTCTAAATGGTGACCTGTGTGCTATTTTTCAGCGGAATACTGAAGAAAAATGGAAGAGTTTTTACACTGGTTTCATTCAAAAGCAGTTCACATTGACCTTGTCTGTCAAACTTTAAAAATAATGAAAGTGTTCACAGTATTGAAAGTCCACCATTTTTTATATGAGAGCTGCAGCAGAGGTGAAAACTATTGGTGAATAACAGAACTTCATTCTGTTTGTCAAACAAAGTAGCTTTTATTTAGTTGACGCAAACCAGATTGTTTTCATGGTCCATTTGTACTAACTTTTGTCTTTTATTTGTAGTTTGACAGCCTGTGGGCACCATGAACGGTTCTGTTTAAAAAACTCTTCTAAAAAATTCTGTTTAGTGTTCCGCCTTAAATATAACAACACAAAGATTTGGACCAACATGAGGGTGATGAAGTAATGTACGACATCATTTTATCTGAACTACTGTGTACACTATTTTAACACTAATTTAACAAGCTAGCGCTGCTCTTAAAAAGTGTTTTACAAGTCCTGAAAATAAGCTGTTATATTGGCTTGGCAATACAACAGGTAGCAGCGTTAAAAAAACCATTTGTATTCAGATTTAAATAGCAGGTTTTCACAAGCACCTTAAAGAAATGTTGCTATTTGAAAGTGTATTCTCAGCTAAAATGAGTTTCATTCCGTCTTACAGTCGAACACAAAGGGCATAATTTTCAGTCCGAATTGTAACAGGTACAACAGCCTGTTATTCGTGCTCTCCAGTAGGAGAATCTGAGAAAACACACGGCTGCTCTGTGTGTTCCCGAGTTCGTTCAAAGGCCCTGCGCAGGAGGTTGTGCCTGAGAGCGTCCCTGCCCTTCCCAGGGTGAGATGCATCCACTCAGTGCCTGAATGATGAGGGCTCATCACAGAGACCAGCGGCGAGGGCTCTTAAGTTCAGGGCATGACTGCCTTTGACAGTCTGCTGCTTCTGAGCTGTCCATCAAAGACACAGAGAGAAGCTCTGGGGGCTTAGAGAGGGTTGAACTGCAGCATCTGCAGGACCCAGGTGAAGCTTTTCTTACTGTCAATGAGCCAATGATGAAAAACAACAAACAGAAGGCAAGGACACCAACCGCAGGCATGAGGAGTCAGAACTTGGCGGGCGGAAAGGCAAGAAAGTGTGATTTTCTGAAAGTTTGTGAAAGTTGTAAAAAGCAGTGTAACTATGACAACTCTATAATGTTTTACTTTGTAGGATTTTAGTGAACACTTTACAAGTCTCATTTGTTAACATTAGTTGACCACCTTAGTTTACATTAACAATGAACAAAACTCACACAGTATTTGTTCATTTTAAAGTTAATTTAAACAGTTACTAATTTTTTTAAATAAAAAATTTGTATCAGTTACCATTAATGCACAATGAACTAAAATGAACAAATAATAAACAATTATATTTGTATTAACTAACATTAAAACTATAAAAATATATTATTCATTGTTAGTTCAGTTATCTAACGCATTAACTAATGTTATCCATTAGTGCCTAACTGTAAAGCACAGAGTCAGGCAGCACAATTTAGAAATCAGGCAGTATAAGAAACACAGCTATTGTGTATATATATACACGTTACAAAATAAATAACATAATTTTTTCATATTACAGAGCATTGTGTAAGCAGTGCAAAGGTTGTGGGTTCGAATCCCGAGAACACATGTACTGCTAAAATGTATAGCTTGAATGCATTGTAAGTTTCATTGGATAAAAGCATCTGCCAAATACATACATGTAGATATTAATGTTTTAAAAGGGTCACTGTTTCTGCTTGTCAACCCTCTAAATAGCTGCATATCAAACTGAAATAGCAGAAAATATTATATCATTGAAAAAAAATGATACTTTTCACCTTTAATGATGCTCCAATCATTATAAAATGCAACCTTTTATTATTCCATATCTTATTGTTTTGGTAGACCTGTATTCATTCAAATAGAAACGTTGTAGAAACTGAATATAAAAAATAAATTCTCTTTCCCAAAAAGTATGTTTCCAAATAACCGCTTCATCCATAACAGCGACCAATTCCGAGGGCCACGGCTTGAGCCAAAGCAATTTAGCTTCTGTGGGTCAACAAATCACAACTGAATGTGCAGTAAAGACAGCATCCATTTTTGAGCATCTGCCAGAAATATGCTTTTGGGGATGGACCCATGATAGGGCCCATTTAGGGATGATTGACTTTGAATGTTCACTGGGTATATTGTCTCTTCAGCATTCTGCGCCAGGCCTGAGAGGAGCAGCTGTGATGCCATATGGCTGGCAGAGAAGGCCACAGAAAACACAAACAAACACAAGGTTAATAGCAAACTGTTGATGACGGGTGGTAAGAAATGCTAGTCTTGGATGCACACAATAGATGATTTCCTGACTGCTGGCATTTTATTATGCAAATCCGAGGACTTATGCTGGTCAACTAAGCTGGCAGATTTTTCAAAGTATGCAAATTTCGGCCAAGCCGCAGGCAAAATTTCAAACTGATTCATGTGGCTGTCTGCTGTGATTTACCAGAACTGAAAACACATAATGAAGGGTCTTCAACGTGAGGGGAAAACGTTAATACACAAGATGTGGTTACTGAAGCGCAGAGCACTTGTAGACACAAAGAACAGCTCAATCAAGCTGATGATTATTTAATAAATCTCCTCAAAGCAATGTTTATATAATAACCTAAAAAACAAACATCAACACCAATCAAGCTGATAATTATTTAATCATTCCCTTTGAACAAATGTTTATATAATAACCTAAAATTTAATCTAGTATAATTGATTGTTTGCACAAAGATAAAAGGTTACTAAATCAAAGCCTCTTTAGTTAAAATCCTTTTTTGCTTTTAGTCCATATTTGTTATCTTTGAGACCATCTACTACATGTGACAGGGCTTTCTAAAACATCTACTTTTACCAGGTAAATGGACCAAAAGATTGATGACTCATCATGCACTTACAGGTGTTCATAAATATTTGTCCAATAAAATGCTCTCTAGAGTGAGAATGTCCTACAAAATATCACTTGCCTCTGACCAGCAAATCATGCTTCATGGCTTTGAACTAAACTAAAAGCAACTGGTTATTTTGAAACGCCCCATCAATATGTCCTAAACATTCTATTTCAGCTGAAAACAAGTAAACCGACAAGAAAACTTTGCACGTCTTTTATCATTCAGGGGACTCTGGGATCACAACCTGGCTGGCAGTTTTATCGGTTAATTTTCACGAAAATTATTGACAAGAAAGTGTGAAAAAGACTTTTCTACACGAAGACAATATTGATACTAGGATCTCTTGGTTTAAACCAAGTTTAAGATATATTTTACTGCAGCCCCTGGACAGTTTAAATGTGTCACTCAACACCTGGGGAGTCAAAGTGACACAGAAACTGCTCCTAAAGCTCGTAGCAAGAAAAAAAAGAGATGAAATGAGCAGCTTGTAAGATCCCATGTGGAGGAGGATAGACAACTTCTGTGGCAATTTTCAAACACACCCATCAATAAAGAGCCCCTGTTCACAGCAGGAGAGGGATAAAGGAGATCATACTAAAATAAAGGTCTTCTCAAGGATCAGAGAAGCAGAGAGGTTCTCAGCAGGGCTGAAGGACATGTGCTCCTACCCACGGACCACGACGGTAAAAATTAGGCCCCCACTGGCCACGATAAGCACATCACATCCGCACGAGCGCTTGAAACGCAGACGGAATGCTAAATGTCTGGCTAAACCGTATCAAAGCCAAGTTATCTGTTTCATTTTCAGCCCCGGGGGAATGCTGTACCTGTACGAGGTGGATGAGGGTGGTGAGTATGGCACATCGAAGCATGTTGTGTTCCTCAGACTGCTTCCAAAGAAGAGGAATGTACTGAACCAAGCAGCCCACATACGGTCGGATCTAACAGGGGAAAACAAACAAAGCATTAATCTCAGTGAACACACACGGCACATCAAATGCCAGCGCTTGAGCAAAGAACTGATAAATACACACAAACACAGACAAACACAAACACTGTGTTGTCCAACACCGAGTTTTAATGATTCTGATTAAACATATTTTGAGGAATAAGCAAGAGAATTTTGATCAGTTCAGCTTCACAAAGGCTCTAAAACGTTCTGTAATGATCACAAAAACACACGCGTAAACTGTCTTTCCATGTATACATAACACATGGGTAATCAATGTTTACACACCTCACCTGTGTATTTCAAAGCAGGTGCATCACACCTGCATTTCTGAGCATGTAACTGAAGCAGTAAAATTGCAGCTTGAGTAACACATACATGCTGGATAAAGTTGAGCTACAATCGCAATATCCAGATCTGGACTAGTACCAATTCAGTCAGACTAAAGCAGTACAGTTTAAACTGTTTAAAAAAGATGAATTGCTCCTTTAGTCTGAACTTCTAAGAACCATCCAACAATCCAACATATTGTTTCCAAAGTTTAATCCATCTGGACATTTTGGACTGGATTTTCATTGACCATTTTTCTTTGTAAAACTAAAACTAAAATCTTATTTTGACAGCTAGCTAGTTCAGATCTTTAACCATGAATGATGTAAGCTTTAACATAAGGTACAAAGCGCTAAACTCTGGCTTGAGGAACTTTCAACAAAGCAGTTGAAAAAAGGGTCATTGCACATGTTGTGAATTGAAAATTAAGGCTAAAATGTCCAAACGACCTGCTCAAGGGTCAAATCATATATTTCTGAGCTCATAATGACATAAAATGGGAATACATTTTCTCCTGTGGTGGTAGATTAGACAGAGCCATACAAATGGACCTTCAGCATGAAAACACTTTCATACTTAATACTGCCTATTTGACTAATCTTGAAGCAGAATATCTGCTCCTGCAGGGCAATACAGAGGAACACTGAATCATTGAAGCAGTGGGGTTATTTAAGTGCCATCCTCACAGTAAAACTGAAGGTTACTTCTAAAATCTCTTCTTCCAATGGTTCACTGCATGCATGTTACAACCCTCTGATTTATGCATGTTTGACTGACCAGCTTCAACAACAAGCTATGAATTCTAACTTGTTCTTGAGTCAAAAAATGGCATTTGGTCTTTTTCACAAACAAAGTTTGTGGAGGCCCGACATGACATGAATACACATCTCTTTGCATTTAAAAACGGATACTTGTGTTGACCCAAAAAACTCAGCATCCATCCTGGGTCAAGAATGCAGCCCCCGTGTTTAGATGACTTCATTTGACCTTTGATGTCGACTGAAGCTTACCTGGATGCCGACTCTCTCAATGACGCAGGAGATAACGTGCAGCACTTGCATTTTGGTGTCGCATTCATTGACCTGCTGCAACAGCTGGAACAACAGGCCGAATATAGACTCCAGGTACTGAAAACCAAAGGAGATTAATGAGAGAGAAAAAGGTTAGTAAAGGTCTTTTAGGCAACAAATGAGTGGTCTCGCCATTGACAACGGCAAAAAGGTCTGGTCCACAATGCAGCTTGGACAGCTTAGTAAAAATGGACATAGTTCCATAAACTAAGCAAATTGTTGACTAAGCAGAAGCAGTTGTGAAAAATACATATGGACAAAGTCACAAATACAGAGTTCTTCAAATACATAACTCAGATGTCAAAGCATAACGTTCTGCTCTACCTAACTATCTAGGTGGTTTTCAGTTCTGTGTGCAATATGTATGAACGGATTGTGGGTGGTCTGTGGGCGTGGCATCTAAGGCTGAGGCTAACAAATGATTAGCTGATGATGACATCCCGAAGAAAATGCGATGCAATCAAACCATTTGTTCAACATAAGCGGAGAGGGCGGGAACTTACCGGTAAGAACTGCTCGGTTCTGAACTCGAAGTCATCAACGGGTGAAGTGGAGTTAAGTGTAATGACTGCAGGTGGGATTTCAGAAGACACCGCGACCTCTTAAATACACAACTGATTATCAGACATGCAGATAAGGTTGAGATGTACTTAAAGCCATAATTCCACCATCAGGCAAACAAGCAGGTGCTGCTGAGTGGCTTTGGGTTAATAGGCAAACTAATTACAAGAGTGCTGAGAAATAAATGCATCCAATTACAGGTGAAAAATGACCACAGTGGTGTAAATTCTGTGATGTAAAACTAACTCAACATTACTCAGGAGAAAGGATATCCAGCTTCAGTGTCGTGGCTGTTTCAATGCGAACCTAAAACACAGAAAAAAGCGCATTATGTCATTCAATTACATCCTTCTATAAATGTATATGTCCCAACTAATTAGTTAAATAATTATGATTAATTGCATATATCAGCAAATACTGATATAAGACCCTAAATTCATTCAAAGACAATATTGTGGCAGACAACTAAAGCATTACATAGACATTACAATATACTGTAGGCTATATAAGTCAAATATATTGTTTGTGTCTTTTCTTTTTCATTGCATTTAAATTTATCGCAGTTTTCCACAAAAGCAGCGCTGACTTTTGCAGCGTTTGCAAAAATATCGCCCAAAGAACTGCAACAGGAGAACATATTTTCCCATCAAAAAATGTACACACTTCACCTTCAGAGAACACTTTAAGGACGACCATTAATTTTACCTCAGATCAGTGCCATGCACTTTGACAAGAGAGATCTAAAGCCTATTAAAGTTTTCCTCAACAGATAAATCTTGAGAATTAGCCTGTAACCAAAACAAAATTAACATCAGCAAGAGGCCGTGCCAGTGCAGGATAACGGCAGAGCCCGGGGGAGTTTAGCGAGTAACATACAGAACGTAAGACTCAAGCAGGTGGCTAATGACAGACCTCCCCACCCTCTCACAATGATCTATTACACATGCTGATGGGACAGCATGCTGTGCTCCACACACGTTTGTAATGAGCAGAAGATGACGTTTCTGCAATGCATAAAACCTAACGATCAAGCAATTTTGAATGTAACAGCCAGGGGCTTAGAGAAAACCATTTATTTGCTAGTTAAAGTTTAAAATGACAATCCCTGGCAACAAGATAATTTATGATGCAATAATTGCCAATCTTTATGTTTAGTGTATAGAGATCAATTTGCAGTAATCTTCAAAACTGTGATAAATTTGAGATTTTTGTTATTTACACTTCTCTTTTATTCTCATTGAATTTTGGTGCTTTGTGCCATTATATTCTTAGCACATAGAGTTTTGATTTTGGTCAAATAGAAATAATTAAATGTTCACTGTGTGAGAACATCGATACGTGAGGTAAAATATAACAATTTATTGCCTTCTTCTCCTCACCCCTAATAATCCATTCAATTGTTCCAATAAAGGTTCCTATTCAGCAACCCCCAAATCAGACCCACACAAAAACCTGTTATTTACTACGAATGTTTTATTGCTAAGTGACAGACGTTTAACTAGCGTGTATAGCGTGTAACTAACGGAAGCAATACCGAATTCGATTCATCCTCATTCAGAAGGGTTTAGGACGGCTTCTACAGAGGGGAATAAAGCAGAGATAAGCAGAGACACTTTCTGTCTCACAGGCATCTGCAGAATGACACATCACACACAATCATGGGGACAAAATAAGGTATTCTGCTGCCTTCCAGGGTACAGAGCTCCCACCCAGCAGATATGAGAGAGTTATGAGTGAAAAGATGAGATTCTGTAACAGTAACTCTTTAACAAGGCATCGGCCCCACCTGCAAATGTCAAATGACTACCTGGCCAACCAGTCGCCCAATCAGCACGGGTCCCTTCACCCGAAGGTTCTGACTGCATCTGTTATCGGTCTGCTCAGCTTGCTGCCTCTGTTATGGATATGAGCGTCTAATCCTGCTTTCTTCAGCTCATCCGGCGGAGAAGGTGGCGAGTAATAGTTATTAGTCTCTGCAAACAATCGCAGAAGACGCATCTGTCACAGTAATTTCCCCCCCCCAAGACCTTCTCCCACGAAAACATCTAGAACCCACTTTCCTCAATAACTGATAAAGGAAAACAGAAAAATGTGAAATTAAAATTAAATCGAAGGTGTTTTCCTTATGAATGTTTAGCAGCGAGGCACACGAAAGCATCTGTGACTGTATGGTATTCAGCAATGTTGTATATGTGCATGAGGTTGCGTGTATACGAAAAGGATTAGTCTATTCTTTTTAAGCTGACAAACCATGAAATAGAACTAGCCCGATCTCATTTCCTCTGCATAATGGAGTTCAGGCGATGTTGAAACATGGGAAGATAAATGATACACCTCGTTTTTCCACTGTAGAAGCTGAAACCTCCTGTAGGCACGAGCGCTCCGCAGTCTCCCACTCCGGTGAAACCTCTAATTTCTGGGTTGGTCAGATACAGACGGATGCTCTGCGCACACCTATATCATCGACCGGCTCGCCGGACTTGTTTTGCTTAGGAAATGACTCATGGGATGTTTTATAAGCAGAAGAGGTAAAGTCTCCAGAGCTGTAGATATGTGACAGTCGTGTAATCAGAATCATCCGTCTTCGCCTGAAGTCTCTGGACCCCGCAGCGACTGTCAGGTCAACTCAACCCGTTCGTCTGCATACAGACATGACAGCACCTCCAGAGTTCTAATGCAGCACCACACTTGCAGACAAACGTGAGCGCTGTTGATAAATGCTAGCGGGGTTTATATACGGCTAGCTGACGCCTGACACGTCCATAAGCTTTTTTAATTAAAACCAAGACTAAGTTAAAATTTATATGTTTGCGTAAGGGAACGTGCTCTGACCGGTCAGTTTCCTTTAAGGTTTTCGCTGTTTTTAATCACCTTTATACTTCACTAGCTAATTTGAAATGCTCCCGGAGTGTGACAAATTAATTTTCACAAACATAAATATTCCATGCAAGACGCAACAACAGGGCCGGTGCGAGAGAATCGTGACTCGCCCAATCAGGCCGGCGTTACATTTACGCCATTAATTCAATCTGAGCATGCAAAGAGCTGCTGTTGAGGACAACATTCCGAATGACCATATGCACAAATGAGTAATGCAGCGTATATCACTATAGGACACGTTCATGTTTTTGAAAAAGTCAAAAACTTCTTGTACGGAAATTGTAATGTTTAATGGCATAAGAAAATCTTTGCCTCCTACACTTCATTTTCAAAAATATGTTGCTAAATCTTTCATTATTGCCTCAGGGCCAATGAAAATGTTGGCAGGGCTTGAATCTGAAGCAGAAGAAAGATCTGACATGTAGTCTCTTTTCTAAAATGAGGTTATGCAAGACTTACAGAAGTATTAGCAAAACGCGGTTGAAAACAGTTTAGACAGATCACAGCACAAGATGTGTTAACTTAGATGTGTTAAATGCCCCAAAAAATTCTGTCAACTACCCTCTATATTGTTCTGTTGACATCTAAAACTGAGCCCTCACATGGGGGCAAGGGGGCAGATCTTCCATGCCCAACACGTTCTTGAAATGTGAAATACATTAACTGAATATTTTATTGGCGCAGCCAGTTTGCTCTTTCAATAACATTTACTCTTCATTCTCTGTTCTCTCTGTTTTGGGTTCACAGAGTAACACAGAGCTGGGTTTTCTGCTTGGGCTTGGCAAGTTAATAGCAAACGTGTAAACTTTATTTGGATTGTCCCTTGCACACTCTTGAAGTGGAGTTAACAGTATTTGGTGAGTCTGCGGTCGGCCTCAACGCACTCGCCTCCAGTGGACTCCAATTTCCAATGGTCTGCATGTATATACACAAACACACATGCAGAGAAGAGCTCTCAGTTTGAACAGCATGCTAATGGTCTGACAAGACAACCTAAATATTTAAACTAGATCTTACAAGCCTCTGGAGCCTTCAGAGATAATATGGCAGGAGAGCTCTGGCTGCACACTGGCCTTGATGCTTAGGCTACACCAGTTTCCATAAACACATGGAATAAATTAATAATTAAATAAGTACATATTGAGGCTGGGCAGAGTGACAGCTTATATGAGAGCAATGAAATGCTATGCTAAATATACATTGCAACGTGTTACAAACAAGTCTGGCATAACGTGAAGTTGCCAAGTAACGCTGCGCATTATAAATAAATTATAAATTATAATTATAAATAACATTCAAATCACATGCAGATACAAGTGTGCGTATATATCAAATCTTACATAATGTAAAGCTGTCTTTGCACTGATACCATACTAATTCATTTGTTATATATAACATTCTCTTTTGGTTGAAGTCCAGTTAAATTCCAAATAAATCAAAAATTAATGAATTGAGAAAAGGTGTCTTTGATTTGTAAAGTAGGTTCCAGCTAAATAAATATACTGTGTATGTATACTATATACTTATTGTTATATAAAATCACTCATACTACAGAGATTTTAACCATACCACTTGCCCCTAGTGAATATGAATCTTTATGCTAAGCACTGCCTAGTAATAACATTCACAACTAGTATGATGATTACACAGGTACATATATCACCATAATCAAAGCCTTAAATGTAAATGTAATCAAGCCAGGAATGGACAAGAGGGAGGAGCTAAACCAAGATAACATTCAACGCATTTTGAACAGCGACAATCAAAACCTCAATCATCACAACTGAAAAGAAAATGATTTGTGGAGCACCCTTTGCCTTTAAAGTTGAGGAGATCCAAAAACTCAGCAATACTTTTCCTCTCGCTCGCAGACTAAACGTGCCCACACCTCTGCCAGCTGAGAATGCCTCCATTCCGCTTCCTGTCTCCCATAAACCCAACAATAAAGGATTTTCACAAACATCTGTCTGCATACATCGAACTCCAACATAAACTTGTAGATGTTCTTTCTGCATGCAAACATGCATGCTATGAAATTCCCATTATTCCCACTATTTTAGAAATTCCCAAATATCAAAAACAGGAAAATTTAAAGTTGCATATTTTCAAGATCAGTTAGGGTTTTTGATAAGGTTCCATCAGACGCACTTTTTAGAAGTGCATTTACATGTTAAATGTATATTCCTGCCATGAAATATAAACAAGCCCTAAATATAACTATTAGTGCAAAGCACTAAAATGGAATGCAGATGAAAGAGAATAAATTAAAGACTAATGTAATTACAGTTTTTGACTAAACACCAAACAATTAATCAAAACATTGTCATATTGTGACCTAAATATCAATATAATATTGTATCACCAGATCCCTGCTGACTAC
Organism: Botia kubotai; assembly: GCA_036877585.1. Lineage (NCBI taxonomy): Eukaryota > Metazoa > Chordata > Actinopteri > Cypriniformes > Botiidae > Botia > Botia kubotai. The sequence goes on along the minus strand of JAZGTI010005269.1, from coordinate 9,889 downwards.
CACCCCTACCATGAACCTACACAACTAAACACCTGGTGAGAAATGCAAACTCTTAAATCGAAAAATAATCGCTTAATACAAAGATTACTGCAGACTGGGCACGTGGGAGTGTTGGATGATGGCAGCAAAAGCATAACTGTAAAAGCTTCTCACAGTGCACGACCTGCAGATAAAATTGATTTCCTACTAAATGTGGTTAATCTCTGCAGGCCTCTGGTCACTGACAGTGGCATTAGCGATCACCCACTGGTCTGGCTGATTAATGGCCTTGTTCATAAGCTGGCATCTAATGATGGCCTCTCATTATTTACACAGACACAATGCGGCTAATCTGAGTCCTTGCGTGCTCCTAATCGGGGAAAAAATATTGATTTGCACCAATGGGCAATTTGTCAAGGTTTTCAGTGATAAAAAAGCAAGTTGGGAATTTATGACTGCGCACCTGCCAAAAGCAACATCTTTGTGTGTTGCTTAAATCCATCAGCTTGTTGGAGGATCGCCATTTTCAAAATACTACATTCATAAAAGTCCCTAACTAAATAAAAAACCTTAAAAACATTAAAAGGGGCTTAACTCTGATAACATCAGTCTAAATACTCTAAAGTCTGAATGTTCAAAGCAAACATATGCTAAAAGATGTATAAATGAAGCACAACATGGTCTTAGACATCAGAGCAACTTACAAAGACGTATGCAAAAGAATTGGTTACAATATTAATCATGACCCTCACCACAGACTTCCACACACCAGTAACCATGATTGCTGTTTATTTTCATAAAACGCACATTTTTGCCATCTGAAACTCACCTTAAGGTTGCTTTAGATTAGTAACATCTTTGTTTCTCACTGTTTATGCATGAAAACTCAAATTCGGAGGAACTTAATGGAACTATAGAGTGCAGTGTATGCGTATGGCTCACTCACCACTAGGTCGGGGTCCTGCATGAGATTGAGTATAACCTCATAAAGTAGAGGCCTAAGCTCTGGTTTGAACTTCACAGAGATCCACTGTCCAATCAGCCAGATGACCCGCCTTCTGATCAGCTTGTACCTGAAAGCACACCACAAGAGCTGAAGAAATGAGCGTTCCTCTGTGCTTTCTTTTAATCGGCTTAACGTCATTTAAAAAACAACGTTTATCTGAGACTTAGGTTCTAAAATGCAGGTGGTAGATACAATAGAAAAATTACATGTTCAGAAATGGTCTTTTTACTCTTTAAAACCTGTGTTCAGCACAACTTAAACTTTCAAATGATTCTGTCTCATTTTGATGAATACGGCACAATTTAAAGGTTTCTGTTGCCAGGAGCTGAAGAAAAAAATAGCAAAAAGTAGAAGAAAAACTTTATTTCAAACGACTTCACATTGAGATTAAATTCAAAGATCAAGCTGAAGTCCAAAGCAAAACACATGCGTAACAAAAGAAACAAAAGTCGTGCCTAAAATAATCATAAACGTATGATCACTTCCTAAATGACCGACCATCTTAAAATCATGCACGCGTAAACAAGCAGCTTCAAATCTCCTTGTGTGCCAGGAGAGAATGGCAGATAAAGTGCATATAAAAAATTATTCAAGCGTTAGGTGTGGTTGGAGGACCTATGAAGAGCGTTTCTCAGAATCAATGATTCATTTTCATAATCAGTGTGAAATTCTCATTAAATCTCTATTCCGAAAAGAGGTTTATATATTTCAAAACACGAACAGCAATTGGAATATTCTTGCATAGGTTAATCATATTCTGAAAATACTAAGACATGCTGTTCTTTTCCCACAATTCTGTTCTGCTCGCTCTTACTCTTTATTACACTGCATTTTAATACTTTAATACATTATTATTTATGTCCTCTACCAAAGCAGATGTAAGGCTGAAGGATGATTTGTGGTCCACTGACTCTTTTACACATGAGACTGTTATAGTGCCTTCACCCATTGACTTATGATCATTTCTTGTAAGGTTGGTCAATAATTCTCTCCCCGAAAACGCGTGCTTGACATCTCACAGCTGCCTGTTGTCTTGTAGGTCTCAGATTTAGTTTCTTACCAACATGCAGATACAAATACAAATTAAAGATACTAAGCTTATATACTACTATAAAAAAAGAACTGAACCACCACTAAAAATACAGAGCCCATTTACAGGATCGGTTCTTAAAAGTGAGAGAGTCACGACTCTAAGCCCCGGGGACCTCACACGTCACTGGAGACAATAACAGCCAGTCTGGAAGGAATTATTTCAAGTCCTTTTCTGAAGAAAATATCACTGCTCTGCCAATGGCATTGATAAAGCGAGAGAGTACGCCAGAGGTTCAGACTGCTTTGGTCTGGTTGCCAGCGAGCGACAGAGTAATTAAAGCTAGTGGTGATAAAAACGTTAGCGCCGCAACCAATACCATCCTGACCCAATATACCCTGCACCTCCTTACATTAACTGTTAGGTCACTTCACAGAGAACGCAAATGTATTAGTCGAGCTTCAGGTAGTATGAGTTCAATCTAAGGTAATGATGAGTTAGAATGTTGTGCTTGTTCCACTATGTGTCTAAAAATGACTAGACATTTTTAGAAAGTACATACTTGCACATACTGTACAGGCTGAGGGCACTTCCTTATCAGTGCACATTGTGTCCACAGAGGTCTCCCTAAAAATTTAACAGGAGTTTAATAAGCAATGTTATAAGAATGCTATGTGATAAATGGTTACAGGAGAACGCAAGGGAAGAATGATCACTTAATTAGCATTTAACAATACAGACAAAGGAAATGTTCCAAACATTACATTTAACATTAAAGGAGAGATAGATTTGATCCTTTTTTAAGCAAATGAATCACATACAGCAGCCTAATAAGTATGAGAACACAATTCCTAATTCATGATCAATTCCTTGAATTGTTCTAATTGAATAAATTACAAAATGCGTCAAAAGAAGTGCTGCTATAGCTTTTCTCATATTCCTCCAGACACACACACACACACACACACACACACTATTAGTATATCAATCACATATGATGGTATACTGTCAGTTGCAGTCTCAGCACATTCAAAAACAAATCAACCATATCAGGGATAAATTGTTCATTTATCCCATTGGATAAACTGTTGACAGCATAACAACTTGTTTCTGAAAACAAATGTTCCTTAAAATAGAGGATTTGTTAATGATTTCTATACATTATATAGAATACATGTTTCCACATACACATATACAGAAAAAATGCTATCATATGTGGTTGCTCCTATTGTTTCCATTGAAAAGTTAGCAATCTGGTGCTTAAGTACCCAAGTATTGTCAGATAATGTCATCTTATGATTTTCTTCCATATTTTTGGCCAATTATCCGTTCAATCTGTCAGAAAATAAATGTCTAACCTAAAAATAAAGTCTTGCAGTTGTCTGAGAGCACCATCCCTGTGGACAAAACTCATATGACTGTAAAAATGCACATCACAAGAAGTTCTTACCTTTAAATTACAAGTAAAAGAACTATTAAATGTGTTACATCTGGGTCGCTGTAACAGTTTCATGGTGAAAATTGAATTTTGGGATTTAGTAATGCCCTCTCATGCACTTGTCGCTCATGTACATTTGTGAGTGTTCTGGGAATTCAAACATTCTGCCATTTAGCATTTCAATATGTGAAAGCGGAAAAAAATATATTCGCAACAGGCCTTGAAGAAGCTAACCATAATATTCTGGCCTTCATTCACAGGAAATAGGAAGGATGACTGGTGGGTTTAAAGACTGCTGCTGTACCTCAGACATGCGTCACTTAACAGCTTCTGATAAACTCTGTGTCGAAAAGAAGGGCAAGAAACACTGTACAGAAAAAAAAAATCCTATTGGCTGTTATAAGCTTCTCAACAACTGAGCACTGCAAAACTGTATGTGCTTTTATGAGAGAACTTTTTGTTTAATTACAATCAGGACTCAAACAGTTGGAAATGATATTCCAAAAGCATTGTTTCAAGTGCCTTCCACAGCTGTGAACAAATAGCTGAGTCATTAGAAATGAGACTGCTGTGCTGCAATCTCTCTCTCTCTCTCTCTCTCTCTCTCTCACACACACACACACACACACACACACACACAGAGCATGGCAACACCTCCTCAATTAGACACCTCTAATGAGTAACAAAGCATTAAAATTAAACAACCCATTACACTAACAATTTACCCATTACATTTACACTGTAGCCATTTTGCTAAGATGCACATTCAGTTTGAGTGCGTACAACAAACTCATACTGAACTGAATATCCATAGAGAAATTTAAGCTTGGCCTGCACATCAGAAATTTACAGCATAAAGTTTGTTGTGTCTATTGTGTAGTCTATCTTGGCCTAAACTGCCCACTTATAAAGGATATAATGAATATTGTTTTTATGTGTAAGATAGTTTTGTTTGAAGTAGACTGGTGCAGGCAATAGAATGACAAATCCCAAATCAAATGCACCATTTAAAATTGATGTGCTAAGCCTGTGCAACCTTAATTCCAGAAGTTGCATGAAGCCAACCAATCATATTAGAGTTATAGTGTGATGGTAATAAAGTAACATGCAACAAAATGGTACCTCATTCAAACAATGCCACACTAGCCCCACAAATAGTATATCATATTATATTACACAAAAAATATAAATAATCTTCTTCTTTTGTGGTCACACCTTTTCTTTTACTCGAAAGCGAAGTATTTCACAGACATAGTTCTACAAACAGACACTTTTTTCAGACTAGTCCAAACTTGTGCACTGCTGAAACACTGAAGTTACTTAGTAACCAGCCAACGACTCTGAAATTGGTGGACTGTAATGGCTTTTTACTGCCATAGCATACAATATGTATTGAAGCCAAAAAACATTATAAGTCACAGTCCTAAACTTGCAAATATTCTACTATAAACATAATATGTTATATGATCAGAATTCTCATGTGAGTTTGGGAAATGGTATCATTAGCTTATGTAGACCAGACCAACAGATTTGCGATTAGCCACCTGACATGGCTTGCTCTCCTGAAGTCAAACTAGCACAGCAGCTGCCGAGCTTAAGCTTAAGGTCATTTCACGCTGCTGCGCATCACACGCTGACCGTCACATGTTCTACGACTTTCCCAAAATGCCTGCAGTGTGACTTTTGCAATGTACTTGAAATGCGATAGATTCTGGCATACGGCGAGGGTCACCGAGCGCTGACCCAAATTTTAACATGCCAAAGGATGTGACCTAGCAGGGACAAAAAGAAGGACGCCTGCCCTCAGAAACTTGGAGTGTAGGTAGCAGTTTACTGCGCCCTTCTGAAAATCTCATCATGTTCGTATCATACTGCAAGATTCAATGACAAGCAACAATTGTAAACGACAGTGAAAAACAAACAAACGGACAAACAAAAACCACACAGTATGCACCCAGCCTTAGACGGATTCAACAGGCTTCTCCAGCGAATCGATAAAGTCTTTAGCAACACCTGTCCAAAAGCAACTGCCTCTTTGACCTCTGAGACAGTGGATCAGCCCACAGATAATCTGTTTGTCAAGGCAAAGCTCAAGACTCTTGACTTGGTGACACTGCAGGTCAGATGAAGTGATTAATCAATGCGAGGGCCTGGAATTCCACCAGCTGGGAAATGACAGTGCACAAGGTCAAGGAATTTGCAATCATTTCTCATAAGAAGTAACGAGGACGAATTTCGCGGTGTAACGCATACTGCGAACTTTCTGCCGCATATAAACTTGTCAAATCCCAAAGCATAAGGCGCAGATGGCAGATGTCAGCACTGGGGTTAGTCATGTGTCTCTCTGATAATCCCTCAGAGGCTTCTTCAAACATACGGACCTATCATGACAGTGACAAACGTGGATGATTAAAAAGTTGCCGCCATACATTTGCTTGCTCTGTGAAGATCAGGCACCTATAGATTCCCTCAATACCCACAAATTCACACGCGGGTCCTTGATGCCAGACTCACACAAAAGCAAACAGACACGCATGTACTTGCCTGCGGATGTCTGCTCTCATCCTCAGCGAGACAGACACAAACTTTTGACTACATTTTGTGCTAGCTGACTGAAATGACAGACGTGGTTCTGTTGAAACATTGAACTTTGATGTCACATTTACATACAGTTCCAAGTTATGAAATATGCAGATGAGGTTAAAAGTCTCACTAACAGGAGCCCGTTCCAAATGGCCTCAATGAAAAGAAGGAAATTGAAAGACACATTAACAAACACAGTGGCATATGGAATAGGAAGAAAAAGACAGTCACGGTTTCAAATGTAATCGTAATGAGATCTTCCACAACAGACCTCTGTTTCTCCTCCCTCTCTCTCTCTCTCTCTCTCTCTCTCTCTCTGAAGTAAAAAATAGCTTCATGTGAAGTTTTAGTCCTGATTGTCTATTTCTTTTAAAGCAGAACTGTCACTACCTTTAAAATACTTCCGGCATTGCATGCCATTATTGAAGGTACTGTAACATGGCAAAACTCTACATTGCTATATTTTCCAATATTGCATTGTTATACATTTAAAAGGATATTTAATTATCCTACCTCCATAACTTTAATGAAGCAAGCAACATTTTAACAGTAACGCATTCTGGATCACTACTTGTATAGTACAGCTGGACAATAGATAAATTACTTTTTTATTACAAGACGTTCTGGAATACTTGATTCTGATTGGTCAGTCTCAACATTCCAAGGTCAGTTATTCCCAGATAACATTACCACTTGTTGTTTGACAAGCTAGTTTCAGAGTAGCCTCACCAACACAGTTCACAACAACTTTAATTTTAAATAATTTTTTAAATCCTATTTTTTTCTATATTAACCCACATGTCCCCAAAGAATATTCCCGCACTTTTTTCTATAGAATATTTTACATTTACTTAGATCTTCCCAACCTTTGTGACCTCATCAGATGCACTGCAGGAATCTATCAGAACAATGATGTCTAACCAATCTATCAACTTCAGTTGATATAAAATTGCTATTGTAGACACAGTGTAAAGATTATCCAGGCTCCTGTTTGAGGGGTTTATCTAAATCTCGATATCTTTTGTGCCCTGTTCTTCAAAAGACTGGAGAAAAGACTAAAAGATATCGGCTCCTTCCAGGGGCTGTTTTTATTTGCCAAAAAAACTCCTGGAGCCAAAACTTTACCGCAAAGAATATATATATATAGCACTACTAAATTACATGTATACGCGAATGCCTTTGTGTAACCAGCCTAGATTTCCAGAAACAATCACAGCAAAAGGAAAAGAACTTGGAAGGTGCTAAGGTTCATTCTGTTTGATAAAGTGAAGCCTATCTCTGCTCTCAGAGAATAATGGAATAAAAAAACTTCTAAGAGAAGATTTAGTCTTTTATCTGTGGAAGGGCTAGACCCTGTTGGAGCACACGAGGCAGTCTTTGAATGCACCTGCGGGGTGACATCACGTCTCGGAAAAACAATATGACTGAATACCGTTTTATCTACAGAACTCAAAGCTTAAGATGTTAGTTGTGAAACGTTTGATATTTTGTCTCCCGGACTTCCAGACTTCATTCACTAAAACATTTTCTGGCCCTCCGAATGAAGGTAACAAGGTTTAACCGTTTTTCCTGAGGAGATCGATGAAGTATATTACATTATACCTGTTGTGGCTGACTTGCAGTTCTCCAAGGAGTTGATTCTTGAACCACTGATCAAAGTCCACATTGTCAAACAATTCATATGCCGCTAACCCCACGGCATTGTACACTGAAACAAAAATGGTTTTTCAAAACTCAGCATCTAATAATCTTTGATGTGTGATTCGTTTTTAAAAGCTGAAGTGTGTCATTTCAGCACCACTGACATTACCAAATAAAATAAACAGATTTCCTTTCATGTTCCTGGTCTGCCATTGGTCAGTCAAACAGATTGTTCCACCCCAAACTTATGCCATTGGTTAAGCCAATGTCGCCATGTCTGGCTGATTAGAAAACAATGTTTTGAAATCGCCATAAAGGCATAGCATACACTTTTCACACTTTTCCACTTAATTATTAAATAGAAATGAGAGAAAGTATTTTAACATAAAAATATGACACACTTGAGCTTTATTGCTGTATTGCAGAAGAAATAAATGGAACGGACCTGCATCCTTCATGAGCATCTGTACTGGGTCCTCCACATTACTGGGGCCTGTGAAAGAAAAACAGGCATCATTACAAATATAAGCCACAGCTGCATGATGACCATATCCCAATGTATTTGGGATAAAACGCATCACAAAAAATACATGAATTGGTATAATTTTAATGTACAAAAAGTATTATATGAGTATTTACCTAAGTAAATATAAAAATAACTGCTAAAACCTTAATAGAAAATTTTACAATTTCACAAAACATGGTGAATCTGTATACTGTAGATTTTAAAACATCTCTAACTTTGTTACATACGCCACCACTTCACGTCACCACAGCTAGCAAAATATTACAATCAAAATAACGAAAAAGAGCAAAACCTCTGTCCCATTTCCTACAGCCAATCACAATTAGCCTTTCCTGAGCGATAATGAGACGACGTTCCTTATGTTCATGTATAATTAGAACACAGAAAATGCTCAAAAGCAAAAAGGAAACAAAGACAATGATACCACTAGGAAATTAAATGAGGGGTCATTATTACAATCATCATGTGAATGCTTTTCTAATGCTGCTCACTTAATGCTACAAAGAAACAGGATTTGCTAAAATTACTACTTGTTCATCCTCCTACATTCTCCTTTTTGCTGTGATTCTTGGAATTTTAAATAAGATTGTTAATCTAATAAAAAATCTAATAATCTAAATAAATCTAATCTAAATAAAATCTAAATCTAAATAAAATACAACAGTCTCTGCTAACGGCCTAAACCCATGCAAAATCATTCCAGTACTCAGATTATTATGGACGTCTTTAAAAATCTATTTACAACCACATTTGTAAAAATGCTAACATGAAATTTTTTTTAACAGTTAACAGTCTTAACAGTTTAGTTTTATTTTTCCATTAAGTGTATAATGAGCAATTTGAATGAAATATTGAATCTCAGTATGTCTTAGTTTGTTCCTTTTTGCTTTAATGACAGCAGGTATTTGAGCTGTTTATCATGGTTCAGAATGATCCCAGCATGATTTGAGAACATTCCAAAGAACAGCTTGTGTGTCTTAATCAAAGAAACAAATTGCAACCTTTCCTACAGCAGCCAATGTCACACATTTTCTCAGTTGATTACTGATCTAGAAATAGTATAGAATTTTTTATCTCTTTTTCTTCCCAAAATTGTCTAAATTCCCAATGTCTAGGTCTAGATTTGAGACTTGGTCTATATTAAGGATGGGCATTTTTTGTCAACAGTTTGTCCAATTATTTAAGAAATAAGTATAAGCAGAGTTCTTGGGGGCAGGGTATGATAATGAAAAGATTTAAATTAAAACACTGTTACAAAAATAATTGTTAACGCAGAGATGATGGGAAAATGACACTGCTAATTTATTAATACTGCATTACTGTTTTTGAAAAATAAACATCTACACTCACCAATCAGATCTCGGCACCGCCCAAAATGCCACCATCACCAATCAGAAAGAACTAATTAATTAAACCCGTACAATCACTGCTTTCATGATTGATCGTCACTGTCATGTCCAAGTACTCGGGCCTTTCTCTAGTCTACATTACAAATTATACCTAGGATCCCTGGCTTTCAATATGAGCTTTTGAACCCCACTGTATAGGTGAAGGTAGTGACTATTTTGATGAACTGATCTGAGGCGAACACATTTGAGTTATTCACTGATTAATTAGGGAATCTAGATCAAAAGCAGTGAGAGTGAAACAGTTGTCAGGCAGTCCTTGTGTTTGGCTGAGAGTGTT
>JAZGTI010005268.1:2886-25815 GCA_036877585.1 Botia kubotai | reverse complement strand
CCTAAAAAACATCCATCAGAACTCAGTGTATGATTGTGCCACCGCTGCTCAGGTAAAACATGAAACCTTTGTTTTGGGGCTAAAGTGTGTGTAATATTCTCAGAGGTCTGACATTGTCTGTTGTTGTTCTAAAGGAGGCTGTTGCAATAGGCTTTCAGAGAGAGTATGATGTGTTTGGAACAGACGATAGCTATTTCCACCAGTTACCCACCTGTCTTCATGAAAAGCGTCTTAGGTTGGCAGACTGTCTGAGGAGTGTCGGCCTGAACCCTATACTGCCCCAGGGAGGATACTTCATGGTTGCAGACATTTCAAATCTTAGTAAGTCAAATAAAAGAGACGTATTTCTGGACGTGGCCCACACAGAATCTTCAAAAAATAGGCCTGTTCAGTCTAACTGAACACAAACAGAGTGATTTGTGATAAAGATAAATGATAAGTGATATAGATTTTTATATCTGAAATTTTTATCTGTCTGGTTATCTGGTTATGCTACATGATTTTCAGGCGTATAGCTGCAATTTGTGAAATATTGTTTGAAAAGACTCCATATATAATAAACTATTGTGTTCTAATATTTACTTTTTTTAGAGGACAACCTTACTGACCCCAGTACTAAAGATGAGCCCTATGACTACAGATTTGCTAAATGGCTCATAAAAGAAAAGGTAAGTAATGATGTTGGTATTTAAGGATTGATTCTAAACTGGTGGCATCTTTAAGTAAAACACTTGTTAAAGGAATAGTTTACTCAAAAATAAAAATTTATAGTTTAGTCACGCTCATGCCACCCTATTTTATTTTTGACTTTCTATCTTCGCTCTTTGCTTTATAATGCCATTGCTTTTGATTGAGCTAATCGTTTTAAAATGTTCTTCATTTCTGCATAGGGACTGGCCACTATCCCTGTGTCTGCATTCTACAGCCCAGGACACAGAGAAGAATTCCAGAAATATATCAGATTCTGCTTTATAAAGGTATTTTGGTAACAATTTACTATTGTACTGTGCATTAATACAGGCTTTAACGTGAACAAATTTGTAACAATCATGATGCTTAACGTGATAAAAATATATAAAATGCACATGATTGCAAAATTACATGGACTGACAGTAGATTAAAACACTAACTTTAAACTTATATTCATGAATGTCCACCTGCTGACATTAATAGGAGGATTCCACACTGAAAGCTGCAGAGGACATCCTGAGAGAGTGGAGTGACAAAAGACTTTGAATGGAAAATATGTTCATGACCAGCAGATGGCGCAGGTTGCATCACTACACATACGGACAAAATAGTAACGATTGTTTGACAGCCTTCATCTTAAATTTGATAATATTACTGTTCTTTTACTGTATTACTGTTCTATTACTGTACTGATAATATTGCCACATATTTTCTTTCATTTTAACCCTTTCTCGATTATGGCAGGAACATAAACTGCACATTAATCACTGCACTATTATACATTTACATACATTTACATTTAGGCATTTAGCACTTAGCAAAGTGACCTGCAAGGTAAAAAGTGCTGTACAAAGTTACAACAATTGTTGGAGATGATACCTGTTAAGGGGGAGAGAGAGTTAAGGTTAAAGTTCATTATATTTAAGGAAGAGAGATTATCAGTTGCTTCATGAATATTGTGAGGTATGCAGCTGACCAAACAGAGTTTGGAGAATCGTTCAAGTAATAAAGTGTGTGTATGTGTGTAGAAATCATTAAGTTCTCTTTCTTTTTAATGACTCAAAAAATGTTTTGTAAATGGAAACAGTCCAATGCATTTACTAATAATAATACAAAAACTAATAAATAAACTAGTAAATACACAATAATGACAATAATATTAAATTTGCATGTGTACTTGCCCAAAAATAATACATTTGAGTGAAAACTTCAGTTTTCTATTTTATGAATATAAAATAATGTGGAAAAAATTAATAATGATTGCACGATACATCTCTGATGTGAATAAAAGATTGTAGTAATGATTTATTTTGTCTTGTTTCTGTATTATAATAAATAGTTGACATAAAGCTTGTCGTTGTGATTGTACCCTGAAGGAACATCTTTGCTTTTTCAGTAAAGTTACAATTAGTACCGCAAGCTTAAACAGATAAATCAAGCATCAGTTTTGCTTTGTCAATGTTCATTCAATGTGATATTTCCAAGTAATTGAATTGATGTGGTAAAGCAGTTCTTGTGGTTTTAGATGCATGATGCACCGCTTATGAGCATCTTTCACTGATGCTTTGCTAAAGATGTGCAGGCTCTAATGTAAACTGATGTAAATAATGTAAATTAATTACAGACAATCTGTGATCAAAAATTCCAAACTATTACATGATTACCAACAGGAAGGACTACCTGAAAATAAATACAAATATATAAACGGTTCAGTTTCTATTTCACCCTTAATTTATACTTTCACACAAACACATACATGTTGAGTTTTCATGTTTTGTGGGGATATTCCATAGATGTAATGATTTTTACACTGTACAAACTGTATATTCTAGATTTACAGATTCTTTAGATATTCATAAAAGATAATTCTGTATGAATTATAAGCTTGTTTCCTAATGGGGATCTTAAAATGTCACAAGGTGAAAATTTACTGCTATTGCTATACTTTTGGTCATCGTAATGCGTTGAATACAAGAACCACACATATAAACTCTCCAGCAAACACACACACAGACTTTTTGTTGTTCTTTAAAGTAAAACAAAAGGTTGGGCAAATATTGTATTGATTGTGTGTAGTGTTTTAAGTAAATATATAAGAAAACAAAGAGTTAAAAGGTATGAACAATTAGGCTACATTGGTTTTAAAAACATTTTAGCGATCATCATCTCAGATTTCGTCACCATTTTTACTATATATATATTTTAACTGCAAGGATAGCACAGACTCACAGGTTGTAAGTTAACAACTGGGAGTTATTAACAGATACCAACTAAGTAAACAGCAACATGTTGGATAATTGCAAATCATAGAAGTAATCAAGGAGTAACAGAGTCTTCATGTTATTACCAGACACAGCCGGAGAGCACAAGAGAATTCAGGTAACCAAGGACGCCAGACCACACTAGGACTACAACAACAGAAGGCACATTGGATGCAGGCACGATGGGGGTTTATATAGGGGTGTTGATTGTGGTGCTGACTAACAGGAATGTGTGATTAGTATTCCAGAGAGTTGGTTGGTTGTAAGAGTAGATTAGTGAAACCTTGCATGCATGTGACTATAACTATCAATGACAGGTAAAAATTGCCTTTCCCACATTTCAAGAATTAAAAATCTCTATGTATGTACTGTATGTATGTACTAGGGCTGGGTATGACAACTAATTGTGTATATATATATATATATATATATATTCAGTGCTATGAATATATACTATGAATACTATACTAGGTGTACTATGTACTAGGTATTATGAATTATAGCAATTAATGGCAAAAAGAATGTTTGGAAATGTAAACTGATTTTTCACAATACAGCAAAAAAAGATTTATAATTTTTTTAATTACTGGCTTAAAACCATTTTGCAATGTTGTTATGTTGCAATGTTCTAGCTGTGCAAAACCCACTCTAACCTTGGAGGAAACAGTAGACCAAAACCAAACCTATACATGTATCATGACTACTATACATGACTACTTTAATTACTATACATGACTACTTTAATTTACACTTTAATGTACTATGAATTTTACACTTTATTGTACTAATGCAAGTCCTCCAGTATAACAGGAACAATTATTTCATTTTATAATTTATTATATTATTTTCTAATTTGTGTGAAGGTCATTGTGAGAGAAGATAAGGAGAAGTGAGAACATCTTTGTGGGTGTGGTTCTATTATGCATATAACCATTTGGTGGTTTTTTAACTTTCCCATCATACATTTCGCAACTTTTCAAAGCCATTAATACAACCCTCAGACCCCCAAACCCTTAAAAAGAGAGCTGAAGATTACTACATTTCACTGTGAGGAAGTCAGCACGTTTGTAGTACTGAACTAATATGGCGATGCAAAACTCTGCAGGGATTCCAACTCAGGACAACGCAGCCTTCATTAATCAGCCAGTGATCGTGACATTACCTCAACATACAATGAATGATGACATAATTTTTTCCACATTCAATCTCCAGTACTGTAACCCATGCTGCCTTGGGTTTGGGGCCTTTTACAACTCTGTGAAGGTGAGCAATATATTTAAAATTTATTGACTAAGTTAATAACATAATCTGTTACCAAGTATCTTAAACACATCTATCATATAAATATATTGTTATATTAATATATCAAATATGATGTGTCAGGCCAGGGACAGCAGGTTGCAGGGAGACTTCACATCAGCACAGATGTATGCATCCAGAGCCCGCCGCCTAAACATCGCTGCAGTCATAATTGGTGTCATTTCACTAATTATCTTCATCATCATTTTTTTCAGCATGTCCAAATCCAATGATTATCGTCGATATTAAAAAACGTCTTGGTGGTTTTCTAGTTATGTCGTTTTCTGTTTTGTCCTCTCTGCTTTAGCTTCTGTACTTCTCTAGTCCTAGAATTACCTAGAATTATTGGCTCGTATATATATTCCTCATTTGTAAGATTACTTTAGCATCTGCTAAATGACCGAATCTAAATATATCTGTTAAACCTGTTGAAGCATTGCATTTAATCATTGTTAGTTGGTCTTGCAAGCACAATAAACAGCATAAGTGTATTGAGAAAATCATTTTTGTTTCATTTGTTGTCATTGCACAGTTTACACAGGGCTGAAATGTAAACATTTACGCTAAATTGCACATTCTTGTCTGTCACACAAGCTATGGAATATAGCACATAAGCCATTTTATAATAATATTTTTATAAATCATAATTTTGATGGTTCTGTGGACTGTGGAGCAATATTAGCCTTCACTGTGTTGTTTGGGCCACTGACATCACAGCATAGCTATCAGCCTTTATTATACATCAGTCTTTATTAAAAATCTTAATGTAATTGTCAATATACTGCTTACATTTAAAGCAATACATTACTGTATAGTAGGTTTGTACACTAAGCAAGACTTTTTTCTTAGCTGTAACCCTAACTTCCAGAAAACATGGCTTCAGACACAGCCAATGTACAAAAATGTCCCCAAAACTAATACTTGCTATACCTGCTTACCTTGATTTATGTTATGTGTACATTATCACAAACACACACCATATGTAGCAAATTAAAAAACAAGGCTCAAACAGAGCCTTTTGATACAAAGATTTCTGTGATTGGTAGGTTTATGGATAGGGGTAGTGTAGAATGGATAGAATATACAGTATGTACAGTTAAAACAACATTACATCTATAGAATGTCCCCATAAAACATGAAAATCCAACATGTGTGTACGTCTGTGTGTACATCTGTATAGCAGACTGTTTTTGTCATCTGCAGTTCAGGGAAATTCTATGATTTTTTTTCTTTGATATAGACACAGCACACACACATAGTGGTTGTGACCACAACGAGGTCAGCATACACCAAATGAGTCAGAACAAGATTTGCCTGGAATCTGCCAAGAAAATGACTAACACTTGCCACCAGTAAGAAAAATGTAGTTTTGTAATACAAAAATATTATCAAGATTGCTTATGATAAATGCAACATAAAAATACACACCAGACTAATACTTCTGTCTGTCTCTCAAGCATATACATGCAAACAAACACCTGTTTTTTAATTTTAAATATTGATTCAATAATATATAATTTTATTATTCTTTACATAAAAAAATACATTAAAACAATATGCAAGGTAAAAATATTATTTTCCTTTTTGTAACACTCACAAATCCAACTAAATTTCTTATTTTCTCAAACAGATTTCTTTTAGCATCAATAATTTGATGGGATGCCATACTACAAATGATGTAATGGCAAATAAATGAATTTATTCCTCATAAATATATTAAAGAGTTTCTGCATTTGTACCTTTGCTTACAATTATGTTTATACAGTCTTGTTTCACTGGCCTATTTTATCTATAACTCATGGAATATTTTATGTAACTACAAAGATTTTGACAGGCCGCGGGGTTGGTTAGGGTTAGGTTTCCTGTAAGGGTTAGGTATAGAGGGTTAGGACTATTTAGTTTGTACTGTATAAAAGTCATTATGTCTATGGAAAGTCCCTACAAAACATAGAGTGTGTGTGTGTGCATGTGTGTTATGCTAATGAGTTTCTCTGATTAAATTAACAAGGTAAAATGATGGTTGGTCTATATTATGAGAAGAATTCATATCTTAAATGTTATGATTTATTAAAAATATGTTAGTAGGTAATAGTTTAATACAAAAAGGACTCACAAACTGAATGTCTATGTGAATGTGTAGTTTATATATATATATATATATATATATATATATATACACATTATGTGGAGAATCTAAGGAAAAATCCTCAAATTGTTCACTTTATTGAATCACTTTGAAATAGCGCACATTAAGGACATCTGCTGTTCAAAGATGGGTACTGCACGGATCGACTAAAGCCATATAAAAATATAATTTTTTATCATTTATTTTTGCAGGAGTTCTTCCCATAGATCCAAGGTATAGCTAGTTAGCGTGGCCCACTTGGCACAACTACTTTTGTATTATTTTTATAATAATACTTTGAATATTAATTCCAGGACTTTGAATGTGGTATTGTGTACCGGTAGTCGTCAACAGAGACGCCCCTCTGCTGCCTCTCAGGTAGGGCCTCAGAGCCAAGATGGCGACAGACAAACAGAAACATGAAGGCAGGGTGAAAATTGGACATTATATTCTCGGAGATACGCTTGGAGTGGGGACGTTTGGAAAAGTGAAAGGTAAAACTGTTGAAGGTTTGGTGTTTTGCATGATCGTTGTATTGAAGGCAGTACAACTAGCCAGAGACGATCGAGTCTTTAAATGCGGCTATAGCTGCAGCAGCACTTGTTGGCTACTGTCGAAACAACGTTAAAGAAGGGTTTCTTTTTTCGCTGATGGATGGTGTCGGTTAATCGACAGTAACTTGTCTGTCTGAACACATCCATGCATATGTTACGCTTTTGGGCGGTTTATAGAGATGCTTGTGTTGGCTAACCTGGTTAGCTTACGGTTTTAATGGAGTGATTAGTCTTCTGAAGTTGCAGTTTTGGTGGGGATTGAAAGATGTGTTCGTGCATAGACCAGCTGTCTTTGACCACAATTTGCGACAAACGTCAGCCTAGATTCATGAACATGAAGAACATGAAGTTGCAATGAAACATTGCACACGCTTAGTCCGGTTGTCTTTAAAACTTCATGCACTACATCAAAAAAAGCCCTTATTCATTAATGCCTAGTTGTAATTAAATGTTAGACATGGCTTCTCGTTATGAAAGCAGTTGGTTTACATTTACGCAATTGGCGGACGCAAAAGCGACTTACATAACATCCAAGTTATACATTTTGTATATACATGTGCTCCCAGGGAATCGAACCCAAGACCTTTGGCGCCGCTAACTCAATGCTCTACCAACTGAGCTGCGAGAACACTTTTATATCATATATTTTGTGACAATCATGCATAGAAAGAAACCCTGGCTGTAAGACAGGAAGTCTTGTGTAAATTCTTTACAAGATGGTTGATATTTGGGAAGCACCAGGGTTTGAGACAGCCTGTTACTAACAGAAAAGGGAAAAGACTTACGGTCATCATTTTAAACATGACTGGCTTTAAATAGAAGCTTTATATATTATGTCCTGTGATTGTACTAATGGATATGAGGTCTGAAGTTTTCAGTATGAAGGGATAAGTCACTCTTAAGATGGAGTCAGAAGTCTGTCGTTAGCCCTGAACACATGTATACACAAACTTTGCTCTGCACGACTGGCTTTATGTTAATACATAACTAGAGTGGTCTAGTCCACACAGGCAAGCTGTATTTAATGTTGGACCTTAAAAGAGACCATACACAGTAGGGGTGTAACGATATACCAATGCCACGGTTCATCTCCTTGCAGGTTAACTCTCCTATGTCGTATGTGCCATATTTGAAATAATAGTAAATGGTTTGCTTGTTTTATTAGAATAAACTTTGGTTTTTGAACCAATTTTGATAATAATAAACATTTAGCTTCTAACACATTCTCTAGTGACCTGGATAATGGATAAACCTTCTCAAACATAATTTCTTTTACCTCTCTGTGCAGTTGGCCAGCATGAGCTGACCAAGCACCAGGTGGCGGTAAAGATTCTGAACCGACAGAAGATTCGCAGTCTGGATGTGGTGGGGAAGATTCGTCGTGAGATCCAGAACCTCAAACTCTTCCGCCATCCGCATATAATCAAACTGTGAGTGTAACTGTTTAGACCAAGGTTTACAATTTGGAGGCATTGTCACATTCAGATTCACCATGCTTCCTTAGCAGTTTCATTTATTGCAAACTATTGTAATGATAATGAGTTTTACAATATCATTCACTTAATATCATTAGCAACACTAGAAGAGGTGCTGTTAAAACCAGCGTTATTGTATTGAGTATAATGTAGTGAGTCTGTAATAGGAATGAATGAGAAATGGTTTCTGTTTGGAATTTTGGGGTGACGTCTCTGGTGACCATGTGCATTTTTGTTTTTATCCCTCTGTGGTTTATTGGTGGCTTGGAATATAACAAAACATGCATGGAGAAACAGGATGGAAAAAAGAGGAAGGGAATTTCCTTGCAGTATAGGGGCGCATTGAATGCTTTGCCTTTGGTTTAAATAATTAGATTTTTGTCCGTTTCACACTGATTGCTGTTTGGATGTTTTTCTGTTGTTTTGAGGTCCGGGTCTTTACCACAGTCCCAGTTTTTTTGCCATTATTGAAACCATATGAATTTACTGTGGATAGAAAAGACTATGAGAGTCCTTTATTTAAACCTTGGGAATTATTTGTTTTTTCCAACATAACTGCGGGAAAATAGATCTAGGTGTACAAACTAGTGCTGATGTTTAAAATGACACCCTAACTGGTTTAAATATGCCTAAATACATATAAAATGCATGTACAATACATGTACAATGTAATTTAGAATACATTTTAAATGCTTTCATGGTTCAAATGCAAGTTGCATAGACTATACAGACAGAATGAGTTTGCGTTTTAAAGTTAGATTGATTGTTAGAAACACTGATAAGTTCTCACTATAACATCATAAAACTAATCATGTCAATAGTCAGTGTAACACCAGATTCACATTATTAATGCACTTTATTTTGTTTGACAGTTATCAAGTGATCAGCACACCCACAGACATCTTCATGGTGATGGAATATGTGTCAGGAGGAGAACTCTTTGACTACATCTGTAAAAATGGAAAGGTACAGCTTTAACTTCTGGAATTGTGACACCAGAGTCATTTTGAACTTGGAATCTGTCAGGCATTTCAAATTTGATGTGTTTTTATAATATTTGTGGATAATGGCTTCAGAATTCAGTAATGACAAAACAGCACAATAGATGTGCTGAATAGATGTTTGTTTAGTCCAGATGAGAGATTGTTCTAATCTGTGTTGTTCTGCATCTCTGTGGTCAGTTGGATGAGAAGGAGAGCAGGCGCTTGTTCCAGCAGATCATCTCTGGGGTGGATTACTGTCACAGACACATGGTTGTGCACAGAGACTTAAAGCCTGAGAACGTCCTGCTGGATGCGCACATGAATGCCAAGATTGCAGACTTTGGTATGTAAACATTGAATGCAATGAATTCTAATAGTCTTAGAGGAGCTTTTGCAATATCACATTGGGGTCACTCCAGCTATGGTGGATTTTCATTGTTTCTTTGGCTGGTCTGAGTTATGCTTTATCACATTGCATAGGTTTGTCAAACATGATGTCGGATGGAGAATTCTTAAGGACGAGTTGTGGCTCTCCTAATTACGCTGCTCCTGAGGTCATCTCTGGAAGGTACCATCCCTGTTCCGCTTGTATTCTTCACTGTGGTTTTACCTCACAGCTGTTCTTTGATCCTTCCTTCTTTCTGTTTTCCGATTTGAAGAACTGTTTTGGTAACAAGTTATTATCTTGTTGTTATCTATCCCCGTAATACAATCTGTTCTTGTCTTTTGCGACTGGTAGTTAAGCTTATCGTTTGGCTAATCTTTAGATGTTCTGCTGTAGGTTATACGCAGGCCCTGAGGTGGACATCTGGAGCAGTGGGGTGATTTTGTACGCTCTGCTGTGCGGAACGCTGCCGTTCGACGACGACCACGTGCCAACACTGTTCAAGAAGATCTGCGAAGGCATTTTCTTCACGCCTCAATACCTGAATCCCTCTGTCATTAGCCTTTTGAAGCACATGCTCCAGGTGGACCCCATGAAGAGAGCCACTATTAAAGAGATTCGGTTAGACAGTCAACCTGTGCTGTTTATTTCATGAATACGTATTCATGCGGAATAGATTCATCTGTATTGAATACGAATCTGCAAATGAAAATGTAAGTGCATTATTTTCCTCATGTACAGTCTGTTTTTGATGATTGCTGTCATTATTTAGGGAGGATGAGTGGTTTAAACAAGATCTCCCCAAGTATCTGTTCCCAGAGGACGCAGCGTACAGCAGCAACATGATTGACGAGGAGGCGCTGAAGGAGGTGTGTGAGAAGTTTGAGTGCACTGAAGAGGAGGTGCTCAATTGCCTGTACAGGTTTGTCCGCTCGGCTGCTTTTGAATCACATTGGAGTTAAGATCGCGTCAGACAGACAAATATATTGTTTTCAGTCAGGGCAGTGCATTGTATGAACAGAGAGGAAATACGCAGGGGAATGGATGGATGGAGTAAACCAGGAGTGAAGTAAATCAGAACTCTGGACACAAATGAAACTATAGGAATTATGTTGTGACTAAAAAAACGAAATGTTATATTTACTATGCTTTTTAATTAATGCTTTTTAATTTAATCTTAAGCCCCCAGTTACCTAGAATTTGCAAAAATGTGCTTTTGGCGTTTTATCACGCAGCTTGTTGAGGCATCACACTATGCTGTTCAATAAACCATATTGAAACAGATTCCCATCCATGCTGTGCTACTATTGGCTGCTTTTTATTCAGCCCCAGGTTATCCATTAAAAACAATAGTTTTGTAATAGAAAAAAACAAAATAATGTGTTGGCACAATTATATTTGGTCCACTAAACCAATTTTAAACATTTAATAATGCGCTTTCAAATCAAAAGGTTTATATCATGAAAATAGTGTATTTATGTACAAAAATGTTGCTAATAAATATTGCCATAATTTTGTTAATCACTATATGCATTCCTTGGTAATTAAAAATGACCTTGGCATTAATAGTCCAGCGCTCAACATACAGAAAAGCTATCCATCAAAATCTCTGTACCCTCTAGCACCCTCCTTTTTATAATGAATGCTACCAAACAGTTCTTTCTCTCATCTGTACTTTGCCCTCTTCTCCTGTGCAGTCGAAATCACCAGGATCCTCTTGCTGTTGCTTATCACTTGATCATAGACAACCGCCGCATTATGAACGAGGCCAAAGACTTCTATTTAGCCTCCAGTCCACCAGACAGTTTCCTGGACGATCTGCCCGCACATCACGCCACTAAGATTCACCCTGAGAGAGTGCCCTTCCTAATGGCCGAGTCTCAGCCACGCCCCCGACACACGCTGGATGAGCTGAACCCCCAAAAGTCCAAGCACCTTGGTGTCCGACGGGCCAAGTGGCATCTGGGCATCCGAAGCCAGAGCAGACCAAATGACATCATGAGTGAGGTCTGTCGTGCCATGAAGCAACTGGACTACGAGTGGAAGGTGAGCATGATGAACGCACTTGCTTTGGGCCCTACTGTAAATTCATACAATAATACATTATTTGATGTTTGGGGTCCTGCCTTGTTTTAGAACCCAGTTACTAGGTAATATTTATAGCAGTATGGTAGAGGCTTTAATAAGAGTGAATGGCATGTTAACGAAAATGTTTAGAATATAATTTGAATCATTTACTGGCATAATGGCTTGGAAACATTGTATACAGAGCCACTACAGCACAAGGGCAAAAATGGGTTTTCAAGGGTTTAATAACAAAGAACAGAATGTGTAAACTGACAAAAGACGTGATGTTCTTATGCCAATATGTGCATTGTTAACTAAAGTCAGAGTCTTCGTTGTGAGTTATCCGTTTTAGAAAGAAAATTGTTTTAGTCACCATCTTTTATCAGGAGAAGCAATATTTACTGCCCTCAATACTGTTACAGCAGAGTAAAGACAGAATTAGTCAACAACTTGGTCAGGCTTGGCAACCATGGTTCTCTCTGTGGTTGAGCAGGTTGTGAACCCTTACTACTTACGGGTACGGAGGAAGAACCCAGTTACTGGCATGCATACGAAGATGAGCCTCCAGCTGTACCAGGTGGACAGCAGGACCTACTTGCTGGACTTCAGGAGCATAGATGGTATGATGCTCACGCTTGTTTTTGGTTTTGACCAATGCTGGAGGACATGCTTTTGAAGTTATTTAACTGTATTGTTGAGCATTCCTGGGAGTTTGTTTACTGCGTGTGATTGTCTTCTGTTTGCTTATATTTGTTGTGTTTCATTCAGATGACATGATGGAAGGGAAATCGGGGACCTCTACGCCTCATCGCTCAGGCTCAGTTGGTAACTACCGGACTACCCTAAAGAACGAGAAGAGTGAATGCGAGGACGCGGTAAAGCGGGATGCGTCCGCAACTTCCACCCCTCCGATATCCAGAGGGAAGCAGGCAGAGAGCTCTCTGGCCTCCTCTCTTACCTCCTCAGTTGATTCCACAGGGGGAGAGATTGTCCCCCGCCCGGGAAGTCACACCATAGAGTTCTTTGAGATGTGCGCCAACCTCATCAAGCTGCTAGCGCGATAACTTATGGTTCTTCTGATGCCTTCTCTCCTCTCTCTCTCCCTTGCCTCTGTCTTCCTGGCTTTTATTTTCTCTTTCTTCTAGAATACTGTCTACCTCTTTGTCCTCTGGTAACTGTATTCATCCACAGCAGTCCTGGTCTCTCTCACTCTACTTTTGTCTCTCTTTTCTCTTAGTGTCTTTAGAGCAATAAGCATGCAGACAAGACTTCATGCATCTCATTTGCATGAACAAGCTGATTGGTCAGTGGCACTGCAGTCACCAGTATCAGTCTGTTGATGGGGTCCGTGGGGGGAGGGAATGGAGATAAGGTGTGAGAGGAGAAGATAAGCTTGGAGGTTACTTTTGTGTGCCACAGTCGAGGTGTCAGAAAGATTGCTAAGCCACTTTATAATATCAATACTCTTTTAGAGATGGTTTTACAATTCTTTCCTTGGGTTTTATAGCAAGGTTTTCCTTTCGGAGAGTGAGGCATAGAAGTGTCTGTGCATTTATATGTGAGTTATACACTGAGCTAGCTGTACTGTACACGTTGTGATTTATGGCGGACCAAGAGATGTATAGAGTAAAGGCCCTTTAAGAGGCACGTCGGACAACAAATAAGGCGGTAAGCGCTTTTGCACAGTTTAACTTGTAATTTCTGTGGGCTACTGTCATGACTGGCTATCTCGTTAAAGTGACCAGCTGAGCAGGGCACTTGAATAGGAGGAGCCAACTTAAAAAGTGGGCTGCTGGTGGGAGGGGCCAACACAAAGGGACGTCTTAATGAGTCATTCTTTCTTAGGGAAGACGCCAATGTATGACACCCATGTATCCCGAGGAAGTGCAATGTCTTTGCCTCTTTCATTTTGTAGATTTTTATATCTTAGGTTTTGCAACTATATATTTGTCATGTCAAATCGCACCACTTTTTCATTCACTTACGTTTTGCATAAATATAAGTATATACAGAACTTAAAAATGCATTTGGATTTATATTTATCAATGCTTTAAATGGGATTGTAGATTATATTGAAATTGTGACAATGGACTGGATGGATTATTTTTTTAGAAATATTTGATTATATTGCTGTACAACGTTTTATTCAGTTCCCTGGTTTATCTTTTTTTTAACTATTTTAATTGTTTCGCAAAACTGATTCTTGAACAATAAGTACTTCCAACTGTAAAACATCAACTGTTCCATATTTCCTCCTCTGAAGTTTCTATAGTTAAAAAGGACCAGTGTTAAAACCTCTACACGGCTTTTAGTTTCTTTAAAACTATAAACTGAAAGGAAAACTGTTTATTTTGAAAGCTTGTAGCTAAGGGATCCAAAATTTGTAGCATGGCACCATAATGAAAATAAAATATCGTAATACAGAATAAACCAATAGAGAAGGATTTTTGTTACATTTTGTCTGAAAGAAAAAGTACTTTCTGTATCGCCTTGATTAATTGCAGTGATCCATAGTCATGCTTATTCCTATTTGTAAATGACGAGTGGATATATACAATTTTACAATCTACATGCATGTGATTTCATGTGACATTATGTGAGGCTGCGCTGTTTAATGCACAATATACAATTACTTCGATCCATGTGCACAAAGAAAAGAACAGGCCTGCAACTAATTAACAGTGAGCGAAGAATGATTTTATATAGAGGCTTACTGAAGCCTGTTAGTCATAGCAGTTGACATGGAGCATTTAGTTTAACTGCATTTATTTTCCATGAGTTAAATATATCTTTCCTACACAGCCAATGAAAACAAGATGATTTGAAATCACTCATGCATCCTCTTCTTGCGTGTCCAGAGTTTCTCCCGTAAATACTGGAAAAATAAATATGCCAAGATATTAGTTTTTAAATCAAATTTATACTCATGGAATATTTAGGCATATAGAGTTCTTACAGCCAAACGATAGAAATATTGGTATACACAAACATAGCAATTTTATATAAAAAAAGTCATTTTAATTTAATTCATTGATGTCTTGAGTATTTGTTACACATAAAAATTTAGTTTTCTGAAAACAGATTAGGTTTAGTGTCTTATTTCTTCAAAACTGCATTGCCCTTACAGAAACTTTATTACCAAGACTTAAAAACTTGACGATCTATGCCTTGCAAGCCAGCTTTAAAACAAAGAAATTACTTTGTCTCTTGTTTCTCCAGAGTTTTTCCTGATGTAGTAGTCCAATCCAATGATAACTTGACTGGCTTACCATTCGGAAAAAATCTGTAAAAAATTTTACAACCCATAGCAAGGGACCCTTATAACAGCTAAAGCTTAACAAGAAACCTATTAAACTGTCCTTGGTCCATGTATGAGAAAACATATTTAGGTCACAAGCAGATCAAAGCCACTTTGTAGCTTGTGGTTAGTAGCGCATTTCAGTGTCAGCACTGGCTGTTTGTACAGCCATAAAAAAACAAAAAATCTTTTGTTGTATTTGTCTTATCTGCTTCAAAATGATTTATGCTGATGATCTGTGCAGAAATGAACCTCATTGAGGCTTGCCAATGTAAATTTACAGATTTACTGATAATTTACCATTAAAAGATTGTTTGTAAATACAACTGCCTAATAAAATGCTATATGACTGATTGCTTTGTGTCCTTTGTATGCATGGCTGCTGTTTAATGGTTGTTACTTGAAATTAGTCCCAGTTTCATTCCCTTGTGTACACATTTGAATGGTAAATATTAAAAAGTAGCCTACTGTAAATTTATTGTACAAACAGAATTTAGGAAATAAGATGTTGAAAGTTATAGATCATTTATGCCAAAATACCTGATACCTGTTACCCCTGATCGTACCTAACGTTTAAGTGTGTAGATGATTTGAAAAGTTACACAATTTTTAACGACAATTTTCTTTTGTCTTAGTGACACCTGCTGGTCACATTTTAAAGTACAGCTCACAATCTGTATGGAGTGCTTAGAAGGTGAGCCACAAAGGCACTGCAAATGCAAACAAATAAAACACGTGTTACCGTATGTATAAAAATATACAAACTATAACGTTCTCATTTTTATAATTTCCAAACAAAAACAAACACTGTAGTGTTCATTTTGGTTAATGTGGTGATTTTTGTTTTTTTGACAATGTAAATAACTAGCCAAAATAAACAAATTGGGGGTTCAGCTCATCTATGTAAATAGACAATCCACTCTATAACTAACCGCATCTTTGTTTTCCGCTTTGTCTTTATGCTTTTAACTAAAACGAAGAAATAAAATTCGTTTAAAAGAAACGTTGAAGTAAATTGGACACTTGACAGAACTCTGGCGCGCACCTGCCGTACTGCGTCATGGCGTAAGCAGCAAGCTCTTGGTACGTGCACGAAGCAGTATGGTAAAGTTTTGCAGGACCCGTATAGACCAGCTGTATGCGATAGGAATTTATAACGGGAGGACTGACTGAAGGTGAGCAGAAGTGATATGATGTAAACCCGAAGCAAACGCTGAACTTCAACAAACGCGCATGTTCATCTCTGGATCTGCAGCTGCGTTTCATCTCGGTATGTAAACAACAAAGCAGGCAAAACACACCTGCACATCTTTCAGTAGGTTAATTCTGGTTTAGTTATTCGTTGTGTCATTTGGGTATTTGTTTGTACGTTACCAAAATGTCTTGATTCAGACAGTATTTAAAATGTAAATATCAAAACTGTATCTAGAAGTTTTAGAGAAGAAATTGTAGTGTTTAATATTATTTCAGGGCACGGTGGATTGAAATGAATTAGTAGATTGATCACTGTAGCCAATAATAAACAGCGTTAGATGTGACATTCTCTGTTTCAGTTTTACATAAAACAAAATAAGTTATTTTGTATCAGTTAAGGATCTGTGCTGTGGTACAGCTAATCTCAAGCAGTCAAGTGTGTAATCTGGTGGGCCTAAGATATACTGGGCTGTACCAGGAGCAGTGTAAATCCGTAAAAGCACAGATGTAATTTTGGTATGATTTTTACAAAATAGCCTTTGTTTGTGTGTATCAAGAATTTAAAGTAATAGAAAGAGAAAGCTTTGGTTGTTCGGTTAGTGTGCTGACAAAGTCAGCAGTTATCAAGTTTATTTATGTAAAATGTTTTCTATAATTACCAGAGCACATGTAAAATGTAAAGTAACATAAGATATAGTAATGTACTTGGTTATAGTTAAATAAACCAATAGGTATGACTTACTTCATTATTTACTCGTAGTGCAGTAATGATTTACATTTATGCATTTGGTAAACGGCTTTATTGAAAGCGATTTACAGTGTCCTCAGGCTATACATTTTATCAGTACAATTTCTGATGTGGGAATTAAACCCATAACCTTAGTGTTGCCAGCGCCATGCTCTACCAGTTGAGCCACAGGAACAATAATGATCAATTGATATGAAATATGAATTTCAATAAAAATGATTATATTATATGAGAAGGAAGTCTTAGAGTGATATAAGAGACTCAAATTTGTAATCATGCAGTGCAAAACAAATGTATCTATTAATTTTGTTTCTTTATCTCTTAAACTAATGTAAAGTAAAAGATGCTATATCATCATATTCATTTTTAACCATGCATTTCTCATACTTTCATACGTTCCTTTATGCCCATGTCATATGTCTGAATAAATGCATAGATGTTCATGTATCAGTGTGTGTTGCTCTTTATGTGTTGTGTTAATGTGTCTGTGTCCTCTCACTGCCAAGCCATTCAGCTGACACAATGCTTTACACAAGGCAGGTCTCGTGTTTCACATATCTGTCTGCAGTGACAGTGCATCGTTCTTCTGGGTTACATCCTCTTCATCTCTGTCTTAATCAGAGGTAAAAGTAAGTGGTAGTTACTTGTGGCTGTTATTGTGCTATTTATTGTTTCAAACCTGTGAGATTTCCTTTTTGCTTAATGAAACACGTAGGAAACAAATTGTAAGAGTCTGACAGCCTCAGTGTCCATTTAGTTTCATTGTATGAGAAGAGCAGTGTCTGAATTCATGTGTTATATGGGTTTAGAATGACATGAGGGTGAGTAAATAACAGAATTTTCATTTTTCAAACTATCCTTATAAGGTTTCATAGTCAATAGTTTATATCTGATATCATTAGAGGATATATGAATGCTGATGAAAATATATGGTTGTTTGTTCTTTATGTATTAAACATTAGTACCAATAAACTTTTAAAATCAACATGTAAGTTTTACTGTAATGAGATACCTTTCATGTCTCCAGAAGGGGGCAATGTATGTAAAGTAATAAATGAGATACAGTTCCATGATCAAACAATTAACCGATTAAGACGGTTTCCATTTTACCTTCTAAGACACAAATAACTGGGCGGAAATCTGTCTCACTCCTGTTTAACCAGTCCTATTCTAGATAACTGTGAAACAAGATGGAATGCTTGAAAAGCTGATTAATCAGAATGTGCATTACTTAACATTTAAAGATATAATTAACGTTCCTATAGGTTAGAGCAACTGTCTTTGAGTTGAAGAACAAAGCCCCATGTAATGATAAATATTAAGAATTATAATATTTAAAATGTTTATGTGTATTTTATTTTTATTCTTTCATCTTGTTCTCCCAGTCAACCACCTGCTGAGACAAAGAAAAAGTACATCAATCAACAGCTGCCATGACTCAAGAAACACACTTCTGCTTTAATCAACCAGGTAAGAATCAGTAGCTTTTTAAATACAATTTTCCTAAATCAACACAAAAATTGGCCTTCACTAACATACTCCGCTTTTGACTAACAGAAAGGGCTGAATTTTGTATATATTTGGTAGTATTTACAGTGCAAAACAACATGGCCAGTTTGGATTGTATTGTTTTTCCAAAAAGAAAGTTTTAAATGCTGGGGTGTGTAAAAGAGGATGTCAGTAGAAACGGAGGGGGAGGAGAGAAACTAAATAAGAGAGTGAAGGCCTCCTGGAGGAGGAGAGCGAGAGGATTTTGACGAAGAAAAAGAAGAGAAAGGTTCTGAAGGTTCTGTATTAGAACCTTTCCTTCCTGTGAAAATGCTAGCCTGCAGGTAAGAGAATAAATATGTTCTCTTTAGACATTTTGCAAGATGTGGTTGAATGCTTTGCCGCTGGGAATGCTTAGCAAGCTGTGAATTATTTAGAGAGAAATCAGATACATTTCAAAAGCTGAGGATGTTAATATCATCATATTAAGTACCTGAACCAAATGTGAATATGAAGTAAATGGACCGTTTTATGCAGTTTTATAGACTTTAATTATGAGTGTTTATTTCCTTTTTCTTCTTTCTTCTCTAAGTGTTTGTACAAATCTTGATTTATTCTGTGATTTCAGGGATGGTAGTTGTTTCTTCCATCCTGGATGTGTATTTTCAGTTCATTATTCAACATATAATAATAATGAATAATACTAACAATGGTATTTTTTATGCTAATGTGGTCATATTAATTTAAAAAACATTATTAACTGTTCTTTTTTTTTCTTCTTATAACAGACTGGTGTGAGATCCCTTCAGACACTTACCAGAGTTGCCCATTAGGCATCAATACACCATATGGGTACCAGCTTGACTTAGACTTTGTTAAATACGTGGATGATATTGAGCAGACTGACACCATTCACCGACTGGATTTTAAAAAGCGGCCCAGGGAGGCAAACCCCGCCTCTGAGCCGCAGAGCATTATAAACCCCACACACTGGACATCCTCTGAGTCTTTGTCTTCTGTAAGCAGTGATGAGGCCAAAAAAATCTCTCTCTCTTCATCCTCCTCATCTTCTTCAATCAACAGAAGGAGACCCCCTCTTCCTCATTACCATTCCAAACCTAAATCCTCAAGTCAAGGTCCTGAGGTCTCTCAAGGTCTATCCGCCTCTCAGAGGAATTTAGATCGGACACCCCTCCCTGCCGCACAACATCTCAACTCAACCACATCAAATGCTGTAGTGGAAAAGACATTGATGGAAACATGCAAGCGTTTGGAACATGAGAAAGGATCATCCCTGACAGGACCTCCAGAACCACACCCACGACGTAGGCTGGCCAGTTTTGGTGGTTTTGGATCTACTGGTACCCAGTCCCCATACACTAGTCTAAATCAGATCCGCACCCAAGGCGTTTATAAAGGTGCTAAGATGACAGTCCTAGACCCACCCAACCAAGGAACTTTGTTATTGGGGAGCTCGCATAAGATCAGTCCTTCAAGCTCTGGCCGGGCATCTCCTGTGAGCAGTGTAAGCCCACTTCATCTCCAGTTAGTCAGAGATCAGATGGCAGCTGCATTACAGAGACTAAAAGACCTGGAGGAGCAAGTAAAGGCCATACCTGTCCTGCAAGTGAAAATATCTGTTTTGCAGGAAGAAAAGAGACAGCTGACCGCCTTGGTCAAGAGCCAAAAATCAGATCTCAGTAAGCCTGATGAAGTTAAGGAGATCCATAAGGAATCCTCTGAAGAGATGGAAGATTGGGAGCACAGTGGCCTCTCTGGTTTGACGGAGTTCAACCAGCTCAGTGTTGAAATGCAACTGCTTGAGAAGAAGATCCAAGATGCTCGTCTTGAGACTTCTCAATCTTCTGGCTTTGGGATGGGGGCTTTAAACTCTGTGGCTATAAAAGGTGAAAATGTTCATGAGGGTGTTGATGACAAAGCTGAGATGAAATCGGTAGCTGTCAATGTCACAGAGACTATGCTTGGCTTGGTTTCTGATAGGGAAGTAGAAGCTGAGTTACAGCAACAAACCATCCGACTTCTGAGTGGAAGGGTGCAAACTCTGGAGGCAGAGCTTGAAGAGGCAATGCTTAAGGCAGAAATGTGCAAGCTGAGAAGCGAACTGCGGGAAGCGGAAGTAAGGAATCCTGCTGACAAGAGTTCTAGCGCACAACCGCAGGTAAAATGCGCCGCCACCCAAACTGGGTCACAAACTCAAACTCTTGGTGTTGGAAACCATGCCCACCTTGTACATTCCTCTGTTGGGGGAGGGCCAGAATATATTTCTGTTGCTGTTGGGGTGTCCTGCATGCCTAAGATGAGGGCTGTGTCCTGTGGCCCAGACATACCCATGGAAGAGTGGGAAGTGCACAAAAAAGTAGAGAAAAAAGATCAATGTGTGGGAAGCAAGTGTGTGCCAACCTGCAGTCAAGGTGTTGGAACTACAATGCATATGTGTGACGCTAGCACAATTACCTTGGAGACAATTGAAAAGAGGAGCATCACGTGTCAAACAGTATGTTCAGGTGACTGTGTGGTTAATGTGAATGTCAAATCACTAATGTCCCAGGGAACTGTCACCGACCGAGTGCGATGCAGTGACTTAGCTGTCATGGCGGCCCCACAGACCATCTCCCAGCGTACCTGCACGGCTGCCTGTACAGTCTCCCGTAGCACCGGTACTTCACAGGCCTGTATGTCTGAAGCCAGCACCAACACAAAGCACACACTAACTAGAGAGAGACATACCAACACCGCACACTTAAGCACCCGATCATTGGCAGTCGGAGATGGAAAGGTTGGCGATCGAGTGCCTGCTGTTCAAACGCGCTCCATTTCCGTGGGAACTGCTGCATGTATGGAAAGAAGCAGAAATACCCATGGTGCACCTAAGGTCATAACACGTGATGTTGGCGTTGGATTGACAAATATCAATGAGAATATTCTGATTGGGCTTCGTACACGGAACATTGCGTGCGGTCCTTCCTGTTTGCCAGATCCCATCAAGACACGTAGCGTCGGCATAGAGGTGGGGGATGGGAGGATACGCGATGCGGAGGGTCACATGTTTACACCTTTGCATTTGCAGATATATCCCCAATCAGAGCCTGGACTTGATCATTACATAACTCGCATGCAAAAGTTACTTAAAGAACAACAGGACCTGTTGACCGGCAGTCACCCTGGGTCAAAAGATGAGGTCACCTTTCAGTCTCATGGTCATTTAGATACACATGTTGAAGGTAATGTTGAAAGTGTGTTTATGTGTGCGTGTGTTACTTTCAAAGCATTTTCTGAGCATGTTAAATGGTTTATGTAAATGGTTCATGTAATATAACCACAAACCTAATGGATTCCTTGCATTTTTCTTTCTAATTCCCAGCCATTGGGCAAAGCCAGGCACACAATATGGATGGTAGTTCAAGGATCAAACAGACGAATCAAATGGAGCTTCAGATGTCTGCTGCTCTGCATGGTATGATTGCTTGTGGCAGAAGCAACTCAAGTCAGTTAGCTAACAAACGTATAAAATCACAGTCAAAAGTCTTCAGACTGACACCACCCAACCGAACTCCATGTCTGATGCAGAAAGCAACAGAAAGTAGACCTCAGTAGAGATATTTTTTGGAGGAATCTTTTTAAGCCCTCCTCTATTCAGTGGAATGTGAACAGGAGGTTAAAAAATAGCTCTCTCTGGTTTGTCTTTTGGCTGAATGAGCCCTACACTTAGAATATTTGGGATTCTGGAATGCTCTCATGTCTTCTGGTCTGTGGTAGACAGACATGAATACCATCTACACTGGAAGCCTGTTTGGTACATGGTTTGTGAAAGGCAGGAATGCCTCACTTTCAGTAATCTTTAAAACAGAACAAAAAGAGTCTTTAACAGGTGTTTGTTGGTGTGGTACCTGGCAGATGGGTTTTGTTTAGATGATGTGGCAGCAGACTGGGACCGAATAGGAAATGTTTTAGGAGTTGCACTTAAGCATTCCCAGTTTTACTTTCAGGTTTACTGAGTCGACCATTCTATTAATTTAATCGAAACCTTATCTCTCATTTTTGTCAGGCTCACCTAGTGATGATCGCTGTCTCAGGTCCATCATGAAAAGGAAAAGCATTAATCAGAAGTCCACAGATGAGGTCAATATTCCAAAGCCTGCACCTCGTAGGTAAATAAAGGCTTTCATTATTTAAATGGAGCTTATAAATGTTGATTCAACTCCAACAGTCTTTTACCAGATTGTGTATGTAATGTATGATTTTAATTTAAAATCATACATTGATTTTAAATTAATAAAGTTTAATTTGTAATCTTTCTTTTTCTTGGAGTCCTCAATGTATTGAGGGTTCACAGCTCGGGGG